>JAYGXS010001152.1:0-15806 GCA_036362985.1 Ligula intestinalis
GCCATAAAGTGACTTCTAAGATAAAATGGACACAGCTTGCCTGTCTAATGCATCATTTCATGTTAATTAGGTGAATTCAAGTTCTACAGCCTGATTTAGTGACTTGGAACGGCATTTGGTGAATGGGCACATTGATTTCCCCAATCCAAATGCCTTGGTTTATTTGCGCATACACGTTCAAGATAACACCACGGATCACACTGTCTCCAGAGGACTGCAGTGTGGAACAATACGATGCTTAAAAAAGTAATATGACTACAAAATATTTCCCTCATTATCACAAACTTCACCATATTTCGCATAATGTAAAGGAGCCCATAACTTAAACACATATTTTAACAATAAAATCTACCTTGGTATCGTCTATGCAAACTCTTCATCTACTTTATTATCAGGACATTTGCAAAACTGAAGTCTTTTCGATAGCATAAGTAAAATTTTACCCGCCCATATAGTATTTAAAAACTTGTATTGAAAGAACTCATCTGCTTGCAAAATTATGTTCTAACGTTCAAACAGGGATATTATGGAGTGTTTTCCCCATAAAATCGGATCAACCAACCTCCTTCAACACCAAAGTGTGGTGAAAATCTAGGAAACTATTAAATACTAGCGCGGAAGCCCGGCTTCGCCTTGGGATTACTTACATGCTGTTGACCCTTAGGCAGGCAGACCGCATATGAGAAATTCTTGAAATGATTATGTCCAGTTAATTTCAGCTTTATTTGGGAAATTCATTGGTAAATACCTTTGAACTCCCTCTCTGTACATAGTTATGATGCAGAACCTGTGGCGCTGCCAGAAATGGATCAGCGTTGGGTAGGGTAAGACAGTTAAAAAATTCCTTAGGCATTTTCCATAAGTCAAGGTTCGAATGCAGTTTTGCGGGATTTTAAGCCATTCTGCGTCGGTAAAGTTATTTTGGAGATCAGGGAAAACTTTGTCTCTAAGATCTTCGTCACTGCTCAGCAAATTTGCAACCAAACTAATAGGGATGTTTCCTATAGCGTCACTGTCAATTTTCCCTTCGCCAATCTTCAAGGTGTTGGTGGAGAATCCGTCGTTTTCATGAGCATTGTGCAGGAGAACTCTCATATTGGTCGTGAATTTTAATGTCTTCACCGTTGACCATGGCGGTGAATATTTTAGGCAGAATTTTATCTGGTCACCCCTGGTACCCCTTTGAATCACCGGTAGCGTCTGGCGGAAATCACCAGATTTAACCATTGTGATGCCACCAAACGGAATGTTTTTCCTGTGACATCACGCAGCGTTCTTTCTACCGCTTTCATTGCAAAACTGTTGCCCATGGTATACTCGTCCCAAATTATAGCTGAGCACCGTTTCAACAATTCAGATGATCCACTACCTCAGCTTATGTGGCATGTTGCGGTGCCATCATCAGGTAACCTAACAGGAAGCTTGAAGGTACTGTGAGCAGTTCGGTCATCGGAAAGTAACATCGATGCTATACCAGCCGATGCAACAGCCAAAACAATTTTGCTTTCTTTGTGCAGCTCAGCCAAAAGCAGCTGAATGACGAACGTTTTGCCAGTTCCACCCAAAACGTCGTCACCATTACTGCGATTATGGACACTGTCAATAAAAGTGTTGAATGCGTGAAGTTGATCGACCAGCATCCTTGGTTTTTGAAGAGCCACGTATGCTGCCAGCTCGGTAACATTGCAGCAAAGTTCCCGCTGAATTTCAGTTGGAAGCTAATTCCCAATGCTTCTGTCAAAAGGAGGAAATCCATACCTTTCAAGTTGCTCTCCACCCATTTCAACCAAGGTGTTTTCAATGTGAATGAGTGCCATGTTGTAGATGGCGGCATTGAAGTCTACGGGAAGATGGGCATTTTGCAACTGTAGTTGATGTCGGTAGTCTTCCGACAGATCATTTCTGTACTTTAACCATAGATTATGGGAGCAGTTCAACTCACAACTTCTGATCAACACCACAAGCAGTCGTCGTATTTGAAAAGGAGCGTTAGCAACGACAGCTTCAGCAATGGCGTTTTCCCACTGATTGTCATCTTGAAGCAGACCACGCCTCGCACAGGCTTCTCTGTAGGTAGAACACCAAAAACCGTCAATCGTCCTTAGATCTTCAAACGATGTTGGACCTTGAACTTCATGGTGTAGCATTCGTAAGTAGAAGCATTCTTGTTGAGAGGGGTAAACAGTGTAAATTCTGCCCATTTTCACATCATACTTGATGCCCGGATGTCCGTCATTTGGAATACCTACCTTTCGTCGGGCCCACTTGTTTCGATTCCATGTGTAGTATGAGGGGACCTGAATATACAAAAGTCTCTGGGCATACGAATCTTGCTTGCACAATTTGAAGAAAGCATTCAAAGTTGTATCTTTAGGATTTTGAAGCTGATCCAAGAGGAATCGTTTCGTAAAGTAATTCCGTTGGCCATGTTCCAGGTGGACGCTTAAGTGTTCAATGGCGAGAAAACGGTTATGGATATCAAATACAAATATTCTCCAGATAGCCTCATTGCTGCTGATGTATCTGCCCATTTCATACTGGGTAATCTCATCATTGTTATTACGGTGGTTGAGAGAGTACATGGCGGCATCGGATCATTTGTTGATGTACTTGCAGACGTACTTGATGGACTTCGCTGAGTTGAAAAATTCAACGTTGATGTGGGCGTTGAATACTTTTGACAGTAAGGGGCAATACGTTACAATCAAAGGGTTATCAAATACCACACCACCGTATTGCCTTTCAGTGCTAACTGCTTCGAATCCGCCAATCTCAGGTTGTCGCCTTCTATAGAGAGGGTAACCATCCCCATCATTCTGAGTTGCATCTAGAAATCGCTTGGGATATCGCTTGGTACATTTTCCATTCTTCATGCAAGGGCTGCTAAGATCTAGCTGACCGCAAGGGGCATGCACCATTTGAGTTTTGATCGTTTCAAACAGGACAGGGTCAACGGATCGGTCCGGCAACTCTGCGCATATAAATTTGTCGAAATCGAAAGAGTTAATATTTCCTTCAGCCAGACCAAAATGTGAACATGGGACAATCCTCTCTTTTGCCACTCAACAGTGTACATCTGACACTGAACATCACCGAAAATTTTGAATTTTGCGATGAGTCTCATCATGATTTCAACTTAAGCTAGAATACCCGCGCAAACAAATCATGACGATCCTGTGGCTTTTGACCGGAGAACAACTCATTAGTAATTTCAGGCCACGATGGGTTGCAGGTAAATGCAATGAATAGGTCCGGGTGACGATAATGCCTAACGTAAACCAACGCATCTTGGGTTTTCTCATGCATGTAGCGAGGAGACGCAGTGTGGCTTGACGGCAAGATGAAAAGTTGACCACGACCAGCACCATTACCACCATCAGAAAGGATATTGTCTCTAAGGTGGATGTAGTTGTCCACGCTAAGTTCTTTCTGGTGTGTGCGGAAATAGCAAAGGCGTTCTATTTCCATTTTGGCAAACATATTAACAGCAAATTGCAGGAACAACGTTTTGAATCGAAAAAGTAGGTTGAAAGTTCGTTCCCGAATCATAAAGTGATATGAGTAGAAGGCTTTACAACTAACTGCTTTACGGGTGCCAATTTGAGGTATACCGAAGCGATAACCGTCTTCACCATTAACATGCATGAGAGGGTACTGTAAGGCGTCGTATGAACGGTGTGTCTCGTATTTCCTCTGCAACCTATTGTCCCTCCATCTCAAGACAACCTCCCTGTTGCCATGCTTTGTTTCTGACATAAGGACGGCCACCTCGTGGCATGCAGGAGCATTAAACCTTCGTTGGTGATCTCCACGAGGACGTTTATCGGCATCTATGACAATAGTGAAGTCAATGGAAGCGTGCATCTCCAGGGCGGACTTCAAAATGTTAACTTAGTTGTTGCGCTGTTGTAGCATTTCTTGAAGGTCAGTATTATATGATGCTTTAAGCCTGGGTACACTCGGGATCGGCTTTGAGCCTGTAGGTTTATGTCCTCTACGAAATATATTTGTAGAAATTTTGGCTCGCCAACAGGAGGAGGTAGTAACGATCCAATCCGGTGGCAAACCTGGCCTTCCTTCTTAAATGTAGGCATAAATCCAACCTCACGAACACCGTTGGCACCAAAGGAGGTCATTTGAAACGCACCGTTTTATTTTATAATATTAGAAAGCAATACTTTGTGTCGTCGGTATTAAGAGCAAGCAATGTTTGAAGTATTTCTGGTGGTGGGGGGAAGTTATTCAGTAGAACTTTGCCGTTGAAACACCACATGCCGATCATCTCACCAGTCCATTTTTTCGCCTGACAATGTCCGCAACCTTCTAATATCTTCCCAATGGAAACATTTACATCTTCCGCATAACCAAGACTTGGGTTGTAATTGACTGAGGCTTTGTCCCACACTTGAGCATTTATGGAAGCAACCGACGGGCCAGAGTCGCCAAACCGTATGGGAATTGGTTGCAAACTGGAGTTTCCAGCATCGTTTGGCGTTGATCCGCTCTCTGTAATGCTTGCATAGTCAGACGGGCACTTCGACGTCTGGGTAATTCGTTTTGCCGACATTGCGAATCTCTTAACCTACCTAGCTCTCTCCTTCGCAGGGTTTGGACCTCAGTTTCTTGGGAGAAGTTAATTTGATGGTGAATCGCGTCTTCGCATCTTCTTTGTAGCATTTGATCTTCGGTTTCTTGGGAGCGTCGATATCGCTGACGTATGGCATTAGTCTCCAGGCGAAGCCGTCTCTCTGCCTGTGTTTCTTGCGAATGTCTATAAACATTGGCAAGTCTCTTTTGTACCTTCGTTTGAACTTGTGTTCTCGCGGCTGCTCTAATTCCTTTTCTACCTAATGAGGTAGAACCTACAAATAGGTTATTATTTTGAACAGAATAACATAAGGTAGAAAAGAAGTAAGTTTACAACGTTACCTTCATTCATCAGCCCATCATCCTTTGTCGACTTGTTTGTGTTCAGAACATGCCTGACATCATCACCGTTGTCCACAATGATAGTTTGATTGAAGGCGAAGGCGCTGATACCCACGTAAGCAATAAGGAAGTCAAGTTAAGCGAACGAACGTGTTCGATTAATTCATCATTAGGCAATACAGTCATATAAAGTAGGGTAGAGTTAACGAAAGTTTTAGGCAATTCAATCAGTAGTAATAAGGGGAAAGATGGGGGAGAGAAGTGTAAAAGGATCAAGGGGGGATCAAGGGATCAGATTCTAGTCTTAATGGGGAACAAAGAAATGGGGGTGGGGGGAAAGGGGAAGTTGAAGAAGTCAGACAATTAGTTAATGTCATCCAGTTGTCCTCGTCTCGGGTTTTGTTGGGAGGTGTGAGGACGCAAGGTGTCAACGTCTTGAAACGGTGTCGGTGGCCTTTGGATGCTTGGGTTACGATGAGTGAATTTGAAGCAGCTGTGCAAACACGGTTATAGCCCTTGCTACATTGGCGGGGGGTGACCTTTCAAGCGGCCGGGACGACCCCTTCCCCACTAACACCCCCCACGTGGCGTATTCACATCCGCATTTCACATCGGGTGGCACTTGAATCCTCACACGCACGGTAGAATGAGGTAGCGACGTAGAGACTGACACGCACAGGCGACCGAGAACGCGTGCCGACGAAGTGATCGTGGTACTAACATGCGCTCGTCGAAGGCGCACAAGGCGTGTCAACCTGACTCGGGCGACCAATGATAACGGGGACACACACTGAGACAGTCACCGAGTTTATTATGTATACAGATGATGACGTCCCGGTTGTTTTAACCTCCGTTTTTATCGATCCGTAGGTGATTTTTGCTAGTAAAGACATCAAACTACTATGACTTTATATCATATTGCTTCGATATTAGAATAGAAGACAAATGTTACATGATTAAAGGGCGTCCTCTCTTTGATGTTGCCGCTTCGGCTCTTTACTAGTATGAAGACAAGGAGAACGTAGCACTTTACGATCCAACCATCCCATTTGACGAAAAAAGAGTTGCCTAGAGCGAGGCTTGATTCACTGACCCGGAGCGAGCGTCGATCCATTGACCCTCGGTCCTCAAGACTGATGGCAAGATGCACACATAATAAAGTGTGTCAACTCCTTGCCGGACAGATGTGTCGGGTCTGGGGGGAAATATTGCGCACTAGACACTCCATGTAGGCGAGTGCCAAAACTCTGGTGATGAGTAGGATAAATCAAAGTCATAATTGGCTTGTGGACTCACTGTAGGACACATATCCCCCGCTATGCAAAATATCCCATTGAGTTACCTTCGATTACAAAAATCGTTCTTCCGAATACTGATGACTCGAATGGTTCAGCGCGATTTAAACATTAAAGGGAGCTCCGATTAAAGGTTACATCTTTGGAGTCACAAATGCATCTCGTCACATTAGAAACCACATTCAGGCGAGCACCAAATTGCTGGTGATGAGCAGGATATAACAAAGGCATGATTCTTGTGCCGACTCAAAGTAGGACTTCGATTTCTCACTACACAAAATATCCCGATGAGTAGGCTTCCACTAGAAGGACCCGTCATCCAAACACTGATGGCTCAAACGGTTAAGCGCGATATAATCATGGCAGGGAGCTCCGCTTAAAAATGGAACCCTTGGAGTCGCACATGCACCTCGTAATAGATGTTATTACACTACTGCTAAAGTATGGAAAACTAAGGCCAGTCGAATGAATCAGCAGCAGTCCATAGCTCGTATCGAAATTGACCAATTTAACTAACAACCAACCACTAATGGAAGCTCCGAGCGTAGCCAAAACAGAGGTGACCTATGCAAAAAATGCTAGAACTTGCCACTGTTCATTTCTTTCACTGGCTTAGTAAGCGTACCAGGGGAAGGTAAAACCAACTTCTCTAACAAACAGCCTCGCTGTTATTATAGGCGGATGCAAGCAATATCCTGACGTTTGCCACGTAGTTGGAGATTGCATTTAATAGTGCACACACAGCAGTGGCGGACATTGAGCTTAAGAAAAGATATCGGCCCACTGACGAGGCCTTATCTGTCCAATCTTTTTCACAGAAGAATCTGAATGACAGGCAAACGAGAAGACACTTGAGCATGCTGCGAAATTATGGGAGAAACTGTAAAGAAACAAATAAGACAGCACCTGAAGTCGACCTTCTTAAAAGAATACAGAAGATCACTTTTTCGCTGAAGTAGACTGCAGATGATCAGGCAAAGGATAAGGATACTCAAAGTATACCGAGGTGACAAAAAGTTCCTAAAACAGAGGTAGTTAATAACTAAGGTGGGCTCGATAAAAGTAAGATGATTTTGATATAGTCGAACAAAAGGACTCAATAAGGGAGGAAAACGGAGCTCCTCTGGACAGTTGAGTAAAACCAAAAATGACCAAGGAAGTACAGCTATGTCAGATAAGAAAAACATATAGATCGATAGAAAGGATAGGAAAGTGTGAATACT
Organism: Ligula intestinalis; assembly: GCA_036362985.1. NCBI lineage: Eukaryota > Metazoa > Platyhelminthes > Cestoda > Diphyllobothriidea > Diphyllobothriidae > Ligula > Ligula intestinalis. The sequence continues at coordinate 7,448 of JAYGXS010001152.1, forward strand.
TAAAAGAAACATTCTCTATTGTTATATCGGAAAACACTTTCTTTCGGTAAACGCTCTTTATATATAGCTTATTTAAAAGGTTTTGGTGTACACGTCGAACGGATGCGAAATTTTTCCATTTATCACTGAAGACAGCGAAAAAGGAGATAGTGATGACATACTTTTTTCCACGACATTCAATAAATACTCGCAGAATATTTTGACTGAAGAAAAGTGCTTTCCATATAAAGAAAGTGGTTGCTCCAAGTTTTCAACTTATTTTGGTTATATCTATCTTATTTAAAAGGTTTCGGTGTAAACGTCGATCAAGTGCAGAATTTGTAAATTTATCAAAGAAGACAGTAAAAACATGGAAAGTTATGGCACACTTTTGTTGATGACATTCAATAAATACTTTTCCAGTAAGACTCAAGTTAACAGAATGTCTTGACCAAAGAAAAATTCTTTCTATATATCGAAAGTGGTTGCTACAAATTTTCAATTAAACACAATATATAAATGTATTGTTCTAATTTATAGCTCTTTTTTACGTCTCCAAAATCACTGGATTATCGAGAAAATTTTTTTTTACAATCACTTAGTACTTCCTATAGTTCTTTTAAATATTTAATATGCCTAATGCTGTTCATAATTATTTCTATGTTTTATTTAATGCATTCACACTGGCATTCGAATAATGATCAAACTTATGCAAAGTTATGAAACTTACGTGGTCTTTGGCGACAACTGTACTTCCTAAGTCAAACGCACGCACGTTAAGTTCATGTGTTTAAGTAGACGCACACTTGTTCCTAGCTCTACTTTAACCTCAACGCTCCAAACATACAAGTAATTTTGAGCATTGAAGGCCTTCATGAGTGAAGCGCTTAATCATGTGCAAGAACAGGATAATCGAGCAACCCTCCTGATGAATCTGAAGAGGTTCAGTTTGTTTGTGACCCACGTTGAAGGAATTAATGAAGGTGGTGGCTTCGTCATCTCTATTTATGAAAAATCCTTATATACGAATCGAGACCATTTGCCAATTTGCTCCCACTGCCTTTCAGATGATCCAGAAAACTATAGTCCAGCGCGTTAAGTTAGGGTTATCCTCAATTATCTTTGACGTGGCCTGCTTGTTTCAGAGAAGACCGAAAAGTTCGCATGCATTACTTTGGTCAGTTGGCTCACCATTAGAACATCGAAGTCACAAGCTCTCACAGTTTACCGGCCGCAGCCGAGGACTCGCAGTCAAACACAAGTCTGATAGAAGAATTTGAATGATTTCCTGTTCAACCCAATTCTATAATTATGAATATCTTACGCGCAGTCGGAAATATTATCTTGAGCGGATAGTTGACTGGGTGCGTCCTCGGTACAGTACTACCCAGACCGAACGCCAGAAAGAAAAGGAATACAAAGCAAAATAATACAGAAATAGGAAGTTACAAACAGGCCCAGATGGCTAACAATCGCAATCAAGAGACTAGTAAATAACAAAATAGAGCGTTGGCAAACCTTTGATAGGAAAAGACCCTCAAGTAGCTATTGAGTACAGGGCTCAAAGAAATAGGTTTAAGGATCGTTTACACGAAATCTCCCTCGCCTTCAATTGGAAGACCGCGTGGACTTCATCTTTACATAAGAAAGGGAGCGAGACTCCCGAAAACTATAGACCGCCAAGACCCCTTCAGTATGCTTAAAATTGTAAACGAAAAATCAGACGCGAACTGATACAATTTTTATAGTGACATCGACTCCTCGCTGACAAAAGTGTGGATTCCACATAGAAGGCTCCGGCTTGACCAAGCTGTTCGATTGCTTAAAACGATTAACCCTAGGGTTGATGGAGGAAATTAAGCCTTTGACAGTGTACCTCTTATAACTTGAATTTTAAACATCAATGACACCAATCTATATCTTTCTCTTTTACGTTGTTTTTTGAATAAGCAGTCCATAAAATGTCGAAGTACATAACATTAGGAGGAACATTGATGTCCATGAATAAAACAGGTTTTAAATTAGGCTTTTTCTGTAAGTATTAATGTTTCTGGTCAAAAGCGGAGTGCGCAGAGGGCGGTGGAGTCGAAGCGTGGTAGGAAAACTCGCCTCAAAACCTCCCGACTTCAACAGGCAAGACAACGAGGTCGTGGCACAATGGTCAGAGTGTTAGAGTCTGATGGAAATGTTTGTGACTTCGAGCTTCAGATGGCGCACCGCTTGGATTTGCGGATGACTGTCTGACGATGGATAATCAGCCAGAAATGACCACTTTGGTTATTTTAGTCAGAATATCTGCCTAGACTGTCAGTTTCTTTGGCTGTGAGGGACTCTGTAGAGGCCCTAGGCAGGGCAAGACGGATGAGCTCCGTTAGCGGTTGGGTTGACGTTTGTCAACGTGTGTCAATATCCCCGACCTAAAAGCGGCAAGACAACGTGTTTCTGGTTCAATGGTTATGGCGTTTGGCTCTGGTAAAAGATATTGCGAGTTCAAGGCTCAGGTGGAACACCAATTGTGTCTGGGTATGACTGCCTGACACCTGCTCATAAGCCAGAAATGACCGTTCCAGTTTCCCTTGCCTTTGACGGCAACACTATCTATGATGATCACTGTAATCTGAAAGCGAAGTCCCTTTCGTTATGAGAGCTTCGTAGGAGGGCGTCGAATACAAATAAAACATGGAGGTTTGCGCTCCCTCCACAGCCTAAGGCAATACTTTATTCCCCGGCCGCACCAACTTATTGATGTGTTTGCTAAGCCGTTGTCATCTGTGTAATTTGGAAGCTATTAGTCCGTCGATTAGCGTGTCTCTGTATGGTAGGCTTAAACGGATTCCTTAGCAACATAAACTGGAGGTTTATTTGTGTGCGTTTTCAGATTCTGGCCTGAGGATAGCAGTTGCACGGTTAGACTTTATTAACCCCCGGCGATATTGGTGACTTTCCGAGGTGAGATGAACACTCAACTTCTGATCTGGCTGAGCTCAATCATCATCAAACCTCTCTCGTCTTCAATTTAATTTCTCCTGTGTCATCTGATATGACCGCGATATGGAGACTTTCTGCACCGATATCCTGTCGTGAAGCGAGGTTGAGATCTTCAACCGCTCACAACTTCTGATGTGGCCTGCCTTACCCTGCGTAGTTGCCGACTTCCCGACCTGTCCCAACGCAGTTCCCTGCGTATTTGGCGATTTATGGACATGTCCCTACGTATTTGGTGATTGGCATTCGCGACTTACTGCCGATAGCCCATTCAGCCCAGGTCATGGTTACTTCCCAATCCAACATAGATGTCCCCTTATGAGTGTCAGCACCCAGATCTTCTTCTCAATCTCCACCCTTCCTTCTACTGCCAACGATTCTTCTGGTTCAACTCATACTGATACGGCATACTGATTTGCTGTTGAAGTTCAACCCGGCCAACCAGGCTCCCTCCCACGTAGTTGAGATGCCCAATCTCCTACGACATGCCGATGCACGCGCAGTCTCGTTTACGTTGTTTTTTTGAATAAAAGTTCCATAAAATATCGTAGCACATACCATTAGGAGAAACATTGTCGGCGGACTCTGCAATCAGGAGGGAAGTATCAGGCCCCCTCCTCCCAAGAGCTGACTTTCTTTTCTCCTTCACTCCAAACCTCCCCTCCCCACAAGAGCGACAGTTTTCCTCCTTAAAAATCCTCAGGAGTTTTTTTTTCGCTTTCTGCTAACCTTTTTTTGAAAACAACTATGTACCAGGTTATGGCACAGGAAAATTGGCGGCAGGAGTTTCCTTGGTAGTGGCGGAACAAAACTCCAAATTTCCAGGTTCGTCGACAGCAATTCGAGCTGGATTCAAGGTCGATTTGAGCACGATTAGGGTTAGCGTAAGGGTTAGGGTTAGGATTAGGGTTATGATTAGGTTCAGAGGTTAGGTTAAGCGTAACGGTAAGAAAAAGAGTTAGGGGTAAGGTTAAGGGGTTAGGGTAAGGGTAAGTGGTTAGGTTTATAGGTTAGGGTAAGGGTAACTTTAAAGGTTAGAGTTAAATTAAGGTTTAGGGTAAGGGTTATTGTTAGGTTCAGTGTAGGATAGAGATATTTTATGCAAGAAGCCCAATAGTACAAACGGTCTTTGAAAAATCCATTATAACTGGGTTTTGGGTAAGGGACATTTTTTGGCATAAAACTCCACATTTCCAAGTTTGTCGACAGCGATTCGTGCTCAATTCGAGGTTGAATTGTTTTTTGCATCTTTTCTCGATTTACGCGGCCAAAGCTGTCGACATATTGCCACCGTATTCAATTATTTCAACAAAATTGTCTGAATTCTTTTTTCTCAGTTTCACAAAATCCTTTTTGGTAAATCAGTTTTTTCAACTTCCAGAAACCCCTTTGCACGCTTACCGTATAAAAAAAACAACCTACGGCTTGTTGTATCCAAGACCACAACCAAATAAAACTTCTTCCCAATTGGCATCGCCAAAAACGCCAAAAACAATCTTCCTACCGATCCCTCAAACTGCTTACAGTGTTACCCGCTAAGTCATGGCGCGGAGACGTGTTATTTAGGACTGTTGTGCTACGGCATGCGCTTTCCTGCTCTCATTCAATATTAACGGAGACTATTTCATGTTCTGGCACCACTGAACTCGGGCACATACAATGCACGGAGTTTTCAGCTGCAGCCAACAAACCTGACAACTTCCTGTTGCATGCTCGATAACCTTGAAAGTATTGAAAGGCTAATGCCCTACCAGTGCCGTGTAAATGTGTATTATTAATTCGCAGATTCGTTTGAAAAACTGAAAGTTATGTGTTTATTTAAATGTCCTCTCAGTGCTGTTTCATATAAAAATTCCTACATAATTCCCTAAAAGATGTAGAAAAGAGTTCGGAGTTGGAGGGTTCACCTCAAGGGGCTGCCGAAGCTGGAACACGAAGGACACAAACGAAGGAGGGCACCTTGATAACAACAGATTTTGATGTTCTTTGGTGGTCAGCCCAGAGTGCCTGGAAAAACATCTTCATCAAGATAGTATGTAAGGCAGGCAAGTTTGCAAAGTAAACTACTAATGCATAACTGTTGGCCATTTTGTTTTTGTTTTTAGAAGAGCAAAGAGAAACTAGATCAGCAAAAAGCTGCATAACCAAAAAGGGAGGGAGGGGGGGCATAAGTGGGTTGAGGATAGGGCTACACAAATGCGAGGTGCACAAGTCGCTGCCAGAGCAGTGTTGTGAGGAAGCAGGAGACATAGAAGTGAGGATGAGTGCGACCGGAGTCTGAGGTTTTCCCACCGTCCAGATCACTTGCGCTTCCATGAATTTTGTCCGCAGTACCTTCCAATGGTTTAACGGAGCTGGTCGGGACCGCTGAAAACAATGTGACTTCATCTAGAAGGACAAGAAAAAGGAGCATTCACGGATACAAATGAGAATTACGTTCGTCACATCGAGGGTTTCCCCTCGTGCACGGTTTCCTATCTCCATATTCAGCCTTAATGCAGCAGACATGTAAACTCTGGTCATCCTGTATAAATTGATGCGTAAAAATCTGCAGTACTTTTCCGGAGATGGCACATTAGGAAAAAGCTACACGTATTTATAAGCCTGTAGGTATAACCCTGTGGAGAGAGGAAAATCTTAGACGTTTGTTGAAAACGCGTGGACATAAAATCGTTTTCCATAATAATTGTCTAAGCTGTTTCTGCTTTCCATTAGCAGAAAATTCTAACAACAGATAATATAAATATCATGTATAACGTATTATAACAACGCAGAGGTTTGGAACAATATCGTTTTTTTGTTTTTACATTCAGTTTCTGGTCGTCCTGGCGGCAGAATGGGGAGCTTCATATCGACACCTAAAACAAGATAGTTGAGCTGTTTATATTCGCTCCTGAGGATACGACTTCTCATTTGTTCACGCAAAATCGAGTGTCCACTAATTTAATAGAGGCATAAAGTCAAGGGATCCCTTACTGGCCCGGTATATATTGTATTTAAAATGATGAATGAGCATGAATACTGCTAAAACCAATAGCATTAATATTTTACGAAGAATATTTCGAAAATAAACTACGCATCGTAGCTGTGTCTTTGCTTTGTGTACTCAATCATCGAATGATGTCCAATAGTTTTCAAACACATTTTCAGTTTCTGGTAAAATGACCTCCATAGAATAATCGGGGGAGTAATTTCAGAAATTATCAAGTAAGGGAACGAGACATGACGGTTTGGGGCTAGACCCTAAATTTTAATGAAAATTAGCGTCGATGGCAATCAACTACGTATCGATGTATCGACCACAGAACTCAAGTCCATTGATCGTGTCTTTGAGAATTCTTTCCTCAACCTTGCTCATGAAGACATTTGTGAGGAAAGTTCCAAATGTTGACCCCATGGCCACTCCGTCTTTTGCTTGGCAGAGGAGTAAATCGATCGATCTCAAGTTCAATTCTCGCACACTTAATCGATACAAACCACCTAGTTGACGCGAGAGAGGCCTTTAAAGTCATATACCGAACTCCGACACACTATTCTAAAGGCCTGCGCAAACGGATGCTAGCTACAGCGAAGCAAAGACAATCTGTTTTAAAAGCCCCCTCTCTGCTGTCAAAAGACACTAGTGGCCGCAGTCTGCTTACCCTGGCCTACTACCGCAGTAAATACCGTGTCACCAGGACATATGTCCGCACCAACTACGCACGCCGACACTGAGAACACCCCCTTCCTCCCCCCTCTTCCCTGCTTACCGGAACTAACGCCACCAACAGGCTAGAACCCGCATGCGTGAGAAACGAGGTAACACCAAGATGACTAATTGAATCCCCACCTCCCACCCCCTCCCCCTACCCCGCAAACCATTTAAGAAGTAAACTAACTATGACTGACTATTTCTGTCCTTACATTGTACTGGCCCGCTGATGAAATGCCAAAAACATATGTTTGCACACATGAATTATTTGTAGTATGTTGGATTTTGTAGGACGGGTATTGTATGTTTATTCTACACTAGTTGCTTGCCTCCAATGACCATATTCATTTAAATATCGGGTCTAACCCAGAAGGGTTATATCTTGGGCATTTTATACTTTGTGAATATACTCCCTTGACTTATCCATGAGTCACACCGACCATCCGCAGGAACTCTACCTGTCTTCTGTTGATCACCGAATACACTTGACTTAATACACATTTGACATGCAGACTAGCTCATGTATCTGTTAATTGAAAGCAGAACAGCAAAACACGCATCTGTTGCGGCAAAATTCCGTCACAACGGCGTAAGCAGTGCTTGTCTCGCAGACATCTTCCCGGCACTGCCTTAAGCAACAAAAAGAAGCCAAACCTGTTAGCAACAACACATCGCGATCGGCAAAGCCTTCTTGAAATCGACTGATTTTTACGTCACCTGGCAAGCAGACTACTATGCTTAAAAGAAATGTGAAATATTTCTCATTAACCTGGAGATTCAGGTACAACCCTCGGGGTTTGTTTATTCCTCTTTACGGACAAGGGATTTCTAAAACCACTTTTCAATGTATCCTCAGTCACCTGAAAGGGGTTTATTTTGACTGTACATGGAAGCGGTTAAAGTATCTGGGAAGGTGCTGCCTAATAAGATTAACTTTCGTAAACCTTTCCAATCTACAGCAAATTTAAGAACTATCATAACAATTTTATGAAATTGCAAATTTAAGATGTCTTAATGTGTTGCCAGTTGATACGGACATTTGTGGGTGCAAATACCGAGCGTCAACAAACCCCTTTCGACGAGTACCCAATACTATTCGCCAGCGTCGACATCCTGACTTCGGGGGAATACAGTAAATGTTGTGGTCACTGTCCCCTCCTGGCCCCTGTTTACGTTTCCTTCATGGGAAAGCATTAAAACAAGTGCCTGTCGGTCATTGCTATATACGATCATAAGTTATAGTTTTACCGATATATTGATACAACGATTTTAGTGGATGCGCTTAATATGCTACAGCCTTTCTGAGAGGATTCATCAAAGGCATTAATACTAACGGTTATTAATAGAGATAAACTGGATTTCATAAAAAAATTAACCTTATAGGATAAAACTTACAGTTTTCGGTAAAGACCTCTTGCCTTGACTCTAATCAAGCCTTCCGCTTGATGATGATGTTAGCGCAAAACCCATCACGGCTGCCAATATTTTCGAAATTAGTTATATTTAATGCTTTGTGGTTTTGTCAGATGGAGTATTTTGAAATTAACCTACATCCTTGTTCAGTCCGAGAGCGTTTGCGACTGTGGTGTGTAGAGAGCACTCACTTAGGTCAACAACATTACGCTACCCAATATGGTCCTCCAGTTATTAATTAAATATCAAAAGGAGTTGTTGAAATTAACCAGTTTCATTATTGGGCAACTT
>JAYGXS010001153.1:0-15803 GCA_036362985.1 Ligula intestinalis
TATGTGTATTTGTCCTTTATCTTTTATTTAATAGCCTCGAAATATTCACAGTGCTTTCATTACGGGAGTTTATCTACCCAAAACCGATATGCGTTCGTACTTCTATAAGCACTTTGGGTTTGCATAACTTTAATGCCGCGCAGAGTTAAGGCAGGACAATAACACTACATTATTGAAATTCGCGCATCCCAAGATGCTTAATCGATATGAGAACGACTTTTTTGGGGAACTTTTATCTTGAATACGTGAAATTTTGGGGCTGGTCCCCCAACTCTTCGTCAGACCATGGAAAATGTACAGGAACAATTAGCTTTTATTGACAATTAACTTGATTAACGATGTCTAACCGCGTATACTACAATAAACCGAAACCTGTGCCAATATAACTTGCATATATTTCGCCATCTTGCCGTGGTTGGCCATGCGCGTTGAACTTTTGCCTTGGAATAATTATAGCTCACGTCCAAATCAATAGGCCTGTTGATGCATGCGACTTTTAAGTGCATTGCTTGTAGTGGCTGTACAATTGCCAACATTCCGGATGTTTTCCCGCGCGAACTTGTGACTGGTTTCTAGTGTATGCGCACAGCCACCGGGCATAAGTGTCCTTGTCTTCTGACCGCTAAATGATGTTTGTGCATGCGGGTTGAGTCGCATTTCCAAGTTTGTCCGCAAGAAACTGTATCACAACTGGCACACGGGATCTTGTAGACGACATCTTTTCTTTCAAGATAACCAACCCTGTCCTTAGGGTGAACAAGCTGTGAATGAAAAGTGTTTGCGGGCTGGTGTGTCACCTTTATCTGGTATTTTCTTCGTTGTCGTTAAAAAGTTCACCAGGTCATTGTTTTGGAAGCGTAGGTGACATTATCATTTTAAATGCCTTTTTGTTTGGACTCCTGTTGTTTCATGCAATGACGCCTTTTAAATCAAAACTGCCATAAATGTGCTGTTGAGGCCTTATTAAGGCAAAAACAGTCAAACATTATTTTAAGGAAAGAAAGTTTAAAGAACATATTATCATTTATTGCCAAATTTTGCATAAATTTTAGATCACAGAGTGACAGATGTTTGAAGGCAAATGTACATCTTTTTAATGCACATAAAGTCTGGGACACCAAATCGGAAACGGAAAGTGGGTGCATAAAACACCTTTTTGCAAGCATTTGAATGGATCAGAGTGGAAGAAAAAAGCGCCAGCAACTTGAAACAACTTCAATATGGGGGAAAACAGAAGTAAGCAGTGCATTCATCGCGCATTATGTGGAGACATAAAGTGCAGCAAATTTGTGGTTATTTAAATTAATAAATTCACACAAATGACTGTTTTTATTCTAGACGAGGAAAAATGTATATGTTCTTGAAGTCCCATGAAAAGGCTGATCCTATAAGACATGTGAGGCGGGTATTCGTCTGGTGTATTCCAGATGGAGGGCTTATTTTACCTAGCTTGAATGCTACATTATCTATACCGACACTCGTGTTCAGCCATGATAGCCAGGAAGTCAAGTTAGAAGAAAGAACTATTTCGATTAATTCATCATCAGACAACTACAATAATACCAGAGAGGGTAAATTTAATGAAACTTTAAGCAACCAATCAGTAGTCATTAGGGGGAAAAGGAAAGAGAGGTGTTAAGGTATCAAATTTGTCAGGCGTTTGTAGCGGCCCTGAGATCCCTGTGTTCGAAGGCCAGCTCACCATCCATCCACACGCTTCCGACCATGCCGTGAAACGGTAACGAGGTAGCGGTAGCAAGCATCTCCAGGCCACCCATGCCATCACCAGACGAGTACACCTTGCGTCCTCACGCCTTCCAACAAGACGTGAGACAATGACGACGGGACGACATTGACTAATTTTCGGACGCTTCCCCGCCCCCTCTTTCCCCTATCTGGTCCCCGGTTGAAACTAGAATCTGACACCTTTGATCCCTTTACACCTCCCCCCCCCTTTTTTCCCTTAATTATGATTGACTGATTGTCTAAAACTTCGTTAACTATACCGACGTTGTTGGATTCCATATGCTGCAGTAGGCTTGGTTGTTAATGTGACCAAGTGTGACTGAACTCAAGACCACCATTGAAACCTCATTGCTCAGATGACTAGAACAATGTTGGTACAAACGGCTTACCTTTGTTTGTGTCAATTCGTATCCTACGGACCACCGCTGACGTTTTCACAACTGGATAAAAGAATTATAAAATTGGCCACTATCTTGCATATCTCCTCAAACTTTCGATAATAAACCGTCAGATACGTCGAGGACATGCACAAGTAGGCTGGTGGCCCCATAATGTAAGCCTACCGCAGCAAAACAGGAATGGGTGACCCAGCAGGCTAATATTCCCCAGAGACAAAGCTACGGTATGCAGAAATGATTGCCATTAGGTGCCGTTGAAACAGAACAGGATCAGAGCAAAAAGAAACCCAAAGCAGTCCCATCAATCACTGGCCTCATGAATAAAAATTCTGTCGCAGAATAAATGGGATGGAACGGTACGAAGGGCCATCGCCGCTGCTAATGTAACGAAGACTACATTGGGAGGAAAATTCACTCGATAATTACCTTATAGTCTGCACAAGCATGGCAGCTCATCAGGATTCACCAAATGCCAGTGGCTACATACAAAATATATGGGTAGGGAATACTTACTCCGGTTTTGCCTAAACTGGCTTATATATCTGTGTCTGGTATTACTGCAATTTAAGAAAATAGCTATTGACATTTTTGGCGCCAAATTTAGGCTGGTACTCCATAGAGTGAATATTATGTCTATATCGACTCAATTTTAAAGGTATTTTTAGTTTGGCCAAACACTGCATGCCTTAAGTTAGAGACCGCTAAATAAACAAACAAAATTACGCTGCGAAATATATCCTTAGCCTTTATCTCAGGTTCTTCCGCAAAGTTAGTTTAAGTATTGCACCTACTATACCCTTAGTTTCAGCCTTTTTGTCCCACAGAAACGGCTGTTTTAGGGGTTTGAGGGTGGGGAAATCGGATAGGCCGTGAAAGAAATTTGTGAAGAATTGAAAAATTTAGTTGATTTTTTTTTTCTTTTGTTAGTTTGGGAGCATTTTGTTTCGCATGTTAATTGAATGTGTGCGCGGCACTTAATATTATCGTCGATTTTTCTTATATAAATGTCCTAAAATATAATTAATGTAACTTGTTAGCTGTTTTTTGCTTAACTGTCATGCTGTCTGAAGACGAACTGCGGAACCAGAGTCGAAAATTCACACATAAAGTACTCTTTCCGAAAGAACTTCTTTTACCGAATTATGCGTCTTGTGATGCAGATTTTCCAATATAAATGTTACTGAAATATAGTAAGTAACTTTACGACATAAGGCGCCATGCGGCGTTGCCATCAAGCGGGACGGGTGTTTCCTGTAACTGCTCGTTGTATGCTTATGTACTACTATGCATATATATAACGGAAAAGTCAAATAGTAAACGGCTGCCCACTCGTTGAATTTGCGCGCTCTGATCTAAATGGCAAGTCAGCATTACAAAAAATTAATAAGTTCGTCACACTTAGACACATCCACATAATTTGTGGACGACTGCGCTCTCAACACCACAACAGAAGCGGACATGCAAAGGAGCATGGACCTCTTTGCAGCCGGCTGCGCCACATTTGGCCTCACCATCAACACGGACAAGACGGTGGTTATGCATCAACCGCCGCCAGGTGTTGACTCCAACCCCGCACGCATCAACGTCAACGAAGCTGAACTGCAGAACGTGGACAACGTCCCTTACCTCGGCAGTACACTTTCCCGCAACACTACAATACACGACGAGGTTGCCCGCAGAATCTCCAAAGCCAGCCAAGCCTTCGGTCGGCTCCAAGCCTCCGTTCGTCATGGTCTTCAATCGTCAATGAAATTGAATATGTACAAGGCTGTTGTGCTGTCAACAGTCTTGTATGGAGCGGAGACTGAACCAGTATCAGTATCAGTATCAGTATATTGAGGGTATGTAGGAAAAATTCCTTTGAGTGCCCTATTTGTACATATGTGCAGTGGTAGCAAAAAATTTGTTGCTTAGACTGTTGGCGAGGCCAGTTGTCCTGAGTCATAGGATGAAAATAGGAGCAGACAGTGAAAAAACTCCTCAGGGATTTTTAGGAGAAAAACTGTCGCCCTTGTGGGGGGAATGCGTGGGATTTAGGAGAAAAAGGGAGTTCCCACTGGGGGGGGGGGCATTGCAAAGGTTCCCAGGATCATCACCGTGTGGAAGCCACGTCCTGATTCTTCCTTGCTGATTGCAGAGTCCGCCACGGAACTGGAAAAACAGAGGCATCCGTCCAGATCGTCGACAGTCCGCTTTGGGTCGAACCAAGGGTGACCGTTTGGACCGGCAGCTCTGGCTGATAAGATCGCCAACGGGTAATCACGGTACGCAGATAGCCAAGTAGGGTAGACCGCGGAGACCTTCGCATGAGGCTATGCGTGGGAGGGCGTAATAAATAGCAAACGTGAATGGATATAAAAACTAATACTACTGAAAAATTGAAAGTAGTATTATTGTTATTGTAAATTGTCAGTTCCGATCCATCGGGCACTGCTATATCGATCCAGATTTCGCTTAAAACCCTCTAGCGATTCCGACATAACAACGTCCTGAGGAAGCGCAATCCACGCTCCGACCACCCTTTTTGAAAAGAAGTGTTTCCGAGCGTCCAGCCTGGCCCCTATCACCTTTAATTTGAGGGAATGACCCCTCAGATTCGTGGTCGTTCCTAATTCGAAAAAATCCCCTGATATAAGACAGCAGTCTTGAAGACGTAATACGCGGAATGCTAGTATCAGGTCCCCCCGAAGCTGCCTGTAGCACAAAGGGAAGAGGTTGAGATTCGACAGCCGTGTTTCATAAGGCTGCGAGCCCTGCCCCATAACAAGTTTGGTTGCGCGCCGTTGTACCTTTTCCAGGATGTTGATGTCTTTCCTGGCCCAGGGTCTCCGAGCTTGACTAGCGGATTCTAGGTGCGGTCGTACGAAGGTTCCGAAGACTTTTGTGAAGCACTCTTCATTGAAGGCAGAAAAAGCTCGTTTGACGAGGTATAGGATCGACATCGCGGACTTGGCTACCTTTGTGCAATGCAGGGAGGGTTTAAGCGAGGGTGTGATCCAGACTCCCAAGTCTTTCTGGGCGTTCACTTCCTTCAATGGTATGTCATTCAGTCGGTAAGCCATGCCGTTTGAAGAACCGCATTTGCCAACTCGAATGGTGGTGCACTTGCTCTCATTGAACGGTAAGAGCCAGTCCGCCGACCATTTTTGAAGTCTATTTAAATTTTCCTGTAAGTGCACTTTGTCAGCCGCAGTTCGAATTTCGCTCCAAAGTTTTATATCATCGGCAAACATGGCGATGCCGCAATCCAGTTCGCGGACACAGTCGTTGATGTAGATAACGAACAAAATAGGGCCGAGAACGGAGCCTTGGGGAACACCACTCTCAACCTCAACCTTGGCTGACTGTTTGTCGCTGATGTGGACAGTTTGCGAGCGACCGATTAGGAAGCTTTTTATCCACGTAAGGAGCCTACCCCTTACTCCTATGCGGCTGACTTTATAAAGGAGGCGGTGGTGCGGCACGCTATCGAAAGCCTTTTTGAAGTCAATATAGACAGCATGCACTGAGTTTCCACTATCGACTGCCTCAGTCCACCGTTCTAAACAGTAGAGCAAGTTTGTAACGCAGGACCTACCTCTACGAAAACCATGCTGAGCATCCGATAGCAGATGGTTTTGTTCCAGGAACTGCATAAGTTGTTGCTTGATAATTTTTTCCATGATTTTGCAACAGATTGCAGTAAGGCTGACTGGTCGGTAGTTATTCGCTGAGACCCGGCTTCCCCCCTTGTATAGCGGTGTAATCCTCGCGGATTTCCAATCTGCTGGTAGGCATCCGGTTTCGAAAGAGGTTTGGAAGAGCATAGAGAGTGGTTTGGCCAACTCATTGGCGAGCTCCTTCAAAATCTTGGCTGGTACGTTGTCAGGACCTGGTGACTTAGATTCTTTTAAGCTTAAGAGTTCCTTAAGAACAGCAGCCTCGGGGAATTGAACAGTCTCAAATACTGTATCCGCTTCGGTGTCGTCGGTGGGGTGATCGTATGCCGTTTCCTTTGTGAAGACTGATCGGAAAAATTTCGACAGATGATCAGCCTTCGCTTCATCATCTATCAAGTCTCTTCCCTCGGCGGTCCTTAGCAGGGGTATCGGATCCTTGTTTTTGGTAATCTGCCTAAGATAACTGTAAAACAGTTTGGGGTTCACTGTGGCCCGGTTTAGCAAGTCTGCTTCGAAAGCCCGTCTTGTTTTGAGAATAAGACCCTTGACCCGGTTTCTCTGAGTTTTGTAGGCACTGACAGATGCAGGAGTCCTGTCTGCTAGCATTTTTTTCCACAGCTTCCGCTTTTTGTTCACTTCTATTTTTAAGGCCTGCGTAAGCCATCGCGGTCTAGTGTTCACCTTTTTTCGCGAAATTGGACAGTGGTTGTCGATGAGTCTGTGCAGTGTGGTCCGGAACGCTTCCCAGTCCGCAGTTATGTTTCCAGAAAATAGAGTTTCCCAATCGGCGTGCGTGAGTTCGGTCTTCATTCGATCGAAATCGCCTCGCCAAATATTTCGTCTGGCTGTTGAGGGTCTCTCCGGTATTGAGAATAACGAGTACTCCCATAGCAGTACAACATGGTCGCTTTTACCTAGTGGTGGGAGACATGACACTTCGTCGATGCTGTCCAGCAATTTCGTGAGAACGAGTTCCAGACAGTTGGACTGTTGGCCATCGCGCATCCTTGTCGGAAAAGTGACGTGTCGCGTGAGAAATAACTTTAAAGTCATGCTCAGAAGGCAGTTGTCGAAGGTTAGATCGGAGCTATGTGCGCAGGCCGCACCCCAGTCGATGTGAGGCGCGTTAAAGTCCCCCACAATCAGGATGTCCGATCGGGCAGTAATCTTTTCCAGCTCCTCTAGCAAGGAGGCATCCACTACTGGCTCTCTTCTCGGTGGTCGGTGGAGTGTCAGTACATCGAGGTTGGGTGCACCTGGTACTTTAATGGACAGCCAGATGGCCTCGGAAGTACACGCCAGTTTATCCGTTTTGTCTAAAACTGTGAGTCCATTTTTCACGTATGTTGCTACGCCACCGCCTTGACGACCTTCTCTGTCTTTTCTGAACAGTTGATAGCCAGGCATGGATACCTCGCCGTCGGCTACCTGTTCAGACAGCCAAGTTTCCGTTATTGAAACTATATCTGGTGATAACTCAAAGGCATGAATCTTCAGCTCGTCAAGCTTTGAAAGCATACTCTGTGCATTTGTGTACATGAAAGTTAACTTTCTGTTTGCTCGAGAATTTGTTACAGTCAGGTTCTCCCCGCCCCTTTCCGGGTCGACTGTGCGGTCATCCGGGGAGGACCTTTCCTGAGGGAGAACAGTGGACGATGAATCACTTGGTTGTTCTAAATAACCAAATGTTTTTACCCTTCGTTCTGCCTCTGTATGTTTTTCGATTGGGCTCAATCCTCCCTCTACTGAGCCGACTGTGTGGTTATCCGGAACGGACCTATCCAAGGTGAAAACAATGGACGTTGAATCACTTGGTTGTTGTAAATAACCAAGTTTTGTTCGCCCTTGCTGGCCCGCTCCCTCTTTTCGGAAACAAGTTGACGACGTTTGTTCCGTTCTGCAGCTGAGAACTCCTGTTGAAAAAAAACTCCCGGGTCAGAGTCTTTTATTTTAAAACGCCTAGATAGAATGAGCTTGGCGTCTTGGCTTCTTGTCATGACCACTTTCAGAGGTCTGGGACGTGCCGTTCCAGTTGGGCTCTCAGGCCGTTTGCCAAGGCGGAAGGCCTTTTCGCACTCTAATGGTACATTGGGTCCCAGCATTTTGTTCATAAGGCCATGGAAGAGCTGGACATCTGCGGAATGCCGGTCCATGGGAGTGGCTGCGGTTGATTCCGTTAATCCCTGTATGATGATGCTGGCTTCTCTCTTAGTGCCATTTTTCTTGCCTACGACACTGTCGCTTGCTTGCTCGTTAACAGCTCTTGTGCTGCTATTGTGACCATCTTGTGTGCGACCGGACTCTATGGTTGATGTGCTGCCCTCGTTTTCTACTGTGGGCTTCAGGCTCGGGCCTGCGACACTGTCACCCACTTTCTGGTTAATAGCAGTACTGGCAGTGGATTCCGGTAGACCTGGTATTACGAAACTTTTGCCCCTATCGGTGACTTTCTGCGTCCCCTCCACGCCGTCGGTCACTTCTTGGTGCAACGCTTTCGTGTTTTCCTTCGTGTCTTTGCTGACGGCAGCCTGTACTTTACGTGGCGAACCAATCGTGTTTTTGTTGTTTACGGCGAGATTGTTTAAACTCGCCTCAGCGGTGGCTGATTGGTCTACTGTGGGGGCCTTAACCGTAAGTATGGGCTCCCTGGTATCTGTCTCCGCGGCAGCCTGCACTTTACGGGGCGAACCAATCGTGTTTTTGGTATCTACGGCGAGATTGTTTTAACGCGTCTCAGCGGTGGCTGATTGATCAACTGTGGGGGCGTGCACTGTAAGTATGGGCTCCCTCGTTTGTTTTTCGGCGGCTTCCTTCGCTTTCATCGCTTTGTGTGCATCGGACCGCAGTTGTCTCGGTGCAAATACTGTCTCTTTTTCTTCTCCCAGCTCTTCTCCGATCCCCTTTCGTGCAATTTCACTAGTTTTGACCTGTAAAGAGGGTGAGACTGGTTGGTCAGGTAGACGCTTCCCTCTTCTCCTGGCCGTTTTGATGATCCCAGAACCTGAACTTTCTTGGGACGGTAGATAAGGGCTTGTTTGTGTTTGCTTCCCTTCAGTTTTAATCGCGCTTGGACCGATTGGCTGGTGCCTGGTAGCGACTTCCGTCAAGACGGATTCTAGCTGCTGATTTCCACTGGTTTCATCTAGCGGCTTTAATGTGCCATTCTTGAGAAACCATGTGATAACATCCCCTAGTAAATCTATACGTGACTCCAATTTTGATATTTTCGGGCAATGCTTGCAATGTTCGCATGCCGTCGGGCAATGCGTGTCATCCCTGTCACTGTTCTTACCCTTATGTGAATTGTGCGAGGTGGTCATAGTGGCCGTAGGGTTTATACCCTTGTCTCTTATGTCGCACTGCTTGTCACACGGGACAGTTTGGTCGTGGAGTTCGTTGGCAGAATTTATCGTGTTAACCCTGTCAATGCACATAACTTTCTGTGAGCCGCGTAGCTGGGTTGCAGTGGCTGGGATAGTTTGGTCGTGGAATTCGTTGGCAAATTGTATCGTGTCAACTCTGTCAATGCACTTAGCTTTCTGTGAGTCGCAAAGCTGGGTCGCAGTGGCCGAGCGGCTAAGACGTTCGCCTCCTAAATCGAAGGTCGAGGGATCGGCGCCGGCTTCCGAAAGGGTTTTTTTTTCCATCCACAGTTTGGTCGTGGACTTCTAAGTTCTGCATGCTAAAACTTTAGCTCAAACGTTATACTTATAAACTATTGCGGCGTCGGTCAGACTAGACGTAGCAGCAACCGAGAAAGTGTAGTCTAATAGTTACTACCAGGGAGTATATTGACGTAAGGAAAATACAAACGATAGGGTGTCCTTAATTATATGAATAAAGTTTTCTAGCGATTATACACCGAGATAGTGAAGTCTAATAGCTGCCAACTGGTACTAATTTGGGCTGCAAAAAGCAAGATATAAACTGATAAGGTGGCCTTTACTTAGATAATTATAGTCTTCTAGTAATTATACACAGCAGTATATAAATATAACGACTTAGCCGGTCCGTGGATACTCCTCAGAACCCTGACGAGACTGATTGGGACAATTAGACTATGTAGGCCGAGCCAATATTTCCAGTGAGATGCCCGATTTGGAGAAGAGTTCCTCGTCGAGCAGTGGGGGTATCGAAGGAAATTGGACGGAAGATTGTTTAGAATAATAGGTTTTTTGATTCAATTTTCGTACAAAGACGGTATCTTTCTGTATAAAACTTGAAATATAATCGCCTTGGTTTTGCTCGAAAATTCAAACCGCGCGGGTTCAATTCAGTTCTTTCACATCAGCTGCCTACGCCGCATATTGAAGGTAAAAAGGCAGGAGAGGATTCTGGACACAGAGATCCTTGAGAGAACGGTAGTTCTCAGCATCCAGGTCATGCTCAGGCAGATAAAACTGCGCTGGAGCGGTCACGTGGTACGTATTAACGATGAACGGCTACCTAAGCGACTGTTATATGGCGATGTCGCCGTCGGCACGCGTCGCAAAGGAAGACAGAAGAGATGTAGTAAGAATAACCTAAATAACGCCGTGAAACGTCTCCAAATCAACACGACGAACTGGGAGGAGCTGGCACAGGACCGATCTGTGTGGCGAAGAGCAATAAAAACGGGCGCCGCAATCTACGAAGCCAGTTGGATCACCCCCACCAAGGTTAAGCGGACGGCACGCAAGTCTCACAATCCAAGGACGCACACTGCTAACACCCAACCCCTCCCATAGTGCCCGCGCTGTCAACGCACCTTCCATGCACGCATTGGCTTGGTCGGTCACCACAAAAAGCCGTGCAACCCTCCTCCGACAACATCCACGTCTACTACACCAAACTCTCCAACAGACCCTTTTCTGCCCTCCACCTCGACGGCAATCACGGACGCGAGAGATGCCTCGTTGCTCTCATCCACCGACTCCAACCCACCCGCAACTTCCTCCACCCCTTTCGACACATCGCCGCCCGCCACAACTCTCATCACCACACCTGAACCCTCCACCAGCTCTAAGGGCCTGATGTGCCCTCACTGCAATCGCACATTCACCTCACGCATCGGCCAGTCGGTCACTTGCGAATTCATCGCACAGAAACTGGCAAACTAGTTTCTGGAGCACCAAAACACAGATAAGACCGCCGCCTTCACTGCCCACACTGCCCCCCTTCATTCGCTCATCGCATGGGCCTACTAGGTCATATGCACATTCACGAGAGTGGCTTTGACCGTGAGCTCGACACACCCAGCACTTCACACACCCCCACCACCAACCCTAACTACACTCACTGGTCGCCTCACTACAGGATTGCGCGTTCCAGTTCGTCGGGAACCCCAGGTAAGTACTACCCCCCAGGTAAGCCGAGCTTTCCTCTTATTTTGCCCTACTGCCCTTATGTAAGAAGTCTCTTGCACCACTGCCACTATTACTACTGCATATACTACCATTAAGTATGGTTTCTTATACCACCCACACTAGCATTAGAATCCTTTTACGTCACTAGCAGCTCAATCTCAGCTCCATGGCACTCAATTTTACTCGTCCTTACTCGCAGTTTTCTCTAGGACCTGCAGCGCATTCATTTGAACCTTTAGCCCTGCCCAAACATTCCTGTTCTCGGCGACAATTTAGGGTGATCTTAAGCCTTATTCATATCATCGTACTCGTGGTGGATTAATTTGTCAGCCATCACCCTCGTCCCAATTCGCGCCTCTAACGTCGCTAGCTTGCTAATTAACGCCTAAAATGCCGGCGTGGCTCTGGGTGCGCGGAGGGTAGGGGGGGAAGTTGATCGTCGCTCTCGCCAACTTACGCTTACTCTGTCAACAAGACTCCTAGGGGGGGAGTACTGCTCGCCGCTGGGGCTCAACGACGATCGATTTCCATGCCGCCTTTACCGTGAGATTGACGGGGTAGAAGGGCATGGAAAACTGTGGTTCTCACGCTAATCTAACTGACAAAGCATGCACGGCTCGAGGCCGCGTGGCCTGTAACAGCCTGCGCAGCAGCAGTTTCTGCTGCCAGGGTCACGGTGGGAACCCAAGGCGGTCGTTCACGCGCGAGCCAGCGGCTCACAGAAATCCAAAGAACGACAGAGCCAGCCAGCAGTAACCGGTTAACCAGTGCTAGGGACTCAACCCAAACTAACTTGGATTGTCACGCTGTATCGTGAGCTATCACCTCTAAGTATGGGTTATAGCCTTATCATCAACGGTACTCCTTATCAATTCTAACCCGTACCAGCTCTCAGGCACCCTTAGCCTTGCAAAATGTGATTTCCTTTCCTCGGCAGCACTACTAATTCCTCTGATATTAGCATAACAAACTCTACTAGCCACCACCATAGTCCCTGCAGTCGCATCAGGCAATCTGCGACAATCCTCCGATGAAAGGTAAGCTGCGTTCTTGTTCCTGTTCTACTTGTTTCTGCTCTCTCTCTCTTCTCCTTTGTTCGTTTCGCTAAACCCCCTCTTCTCACCTCTTTCCTTCCTCCTCCTTCTCTTTCTTCCTTTCTTACCCCTCATCTGCTTATCTTTGTTATCTTTCTCGATTTTTCCTTCGTTCCTTGCACCCTCTCTCTCTCTCTCCGCTTCTTCTTCTCCTTCTGCACGTCCACAATTGCAAAGTTCATAGGCTGTCTCTCTATCTCCTTTCAGCCCCGCCCACGGATGCCAACCGGCAACGGAGCATGGGTAGTGCCTTTCAGTGGATGACTGATTGGTTAACCCTCTCAGGAGGGTGTTGGCCCAGGCTTTGTGCAGGGCTAATCTTACCCTACTGAGACCGAATGTCTGTATGCATATGCAATGCCAGTCCTCAGTCAACCAAGGTCCCTGCGGCCTGGTAGGCGCTGGCACCTTTTCTCAGTTCTGATTCCCTGTTAGTGACTGCGTTCACGCTCCCACTGGGTTTCAGGCTCCACCTCAGGTGTTCGAAAAGCTAGGCGGTCACTGTGCGGTGGGGGAGAGAATGAGGTCGACCTCGGTGCGTTTCTCTCCTCACTATAATAAATATGAAGGCACTTGAATCTATCATGGTGCGCTAAAAGCCGTGGCTTTGAGGGTTTGCCAAATGACGGGTAAACTCGGGCCACCTACGTTGCTGCTCCTCTTGTACGCGTGTGTTTGTGTGAGCGTATGGGAGGAGAAGGAGGACTGAGAGTCAGGCTGCAATGGCTCCTGCTTAATGTGGCCTTTATGGCGCTTCTGCGCACGCGGGAGCACACCTAGCAAGTTGGCTGATTCAAGTGTGCGCGTGTTAAGTAACTATCGCACCAGCCACCTAAACCCTCCTTCATCCCCGGTCTTATTGCCTTTTTCTTTACACTGGAAGCGGAGTTGGGAGCGGCGAGCGATTAAGTAGATTCTGCTCGAGTCTGCCTAAACTCCTGTTTTTTTTCTCTCGTGCTAGTTCTCTGCATTGCTCCTGCTTGCTGTAGCCTTCGTGTTGTTTGCCCAGCTTGCCTCAGTGTCTGTTGCGGCTTGCTTCAGTGTTTGCTCCGGCTGTTGGAGCACGCGGTGCCCATCGTCGCAATTGACGGGGAAACTGTCGTCGTCATTGTATATATAACGGAAAAGTCACATAGTAAACGGCTGCCCACTCGTTGAATCTATGCGCTCCGAAATAAGTGGCAAGTCAGCAATACAAACAGTTGATAAGATTGTAACACACACACACACACGACAGTTCCCCAGTCGATTTCGACGATGGGCACCACGCACTCCAACAAGCCGCAGCAAACGCTGAAGCAAGCCGCAACTGACACAGAGGTGAGCTGGGCAAGCAATACGCAAGCGATAGCTAGCAGGAGCAACGCGGAGAACTGGCGCGAGGGAAAACAGGGTTTTAGGCAGACTTGCGCAGAATCTACCCACTCGCTCGCCATTCCCACCTCCGTATCCGGTGTAAAGACAAAGTCAATAAGACCGGGGATGAGGGAGGGTGTAGATGGCTGGCGCGATAAACACTCAGCACGCGCACACTTTCATCAGCCATCTCGCTAGGTATGCTCCCGACTGCGCGGGAGCGCCATAAAGGCCACATTAAGAGGGAGCCATTGGAGCCTGACTCTCAGTCCTCCCTCTCCTCCCGTACGCACACACAGACACACGCGTACAGAAGGAGCACCTACGTAGGGGGTCCGAGTTTTCCCGTCAGTTGGCAGACCCTCCAAGCCACGGCTTTTAGCGCACCGTGATAGATTCAGACGCATTCAGATTTATTATAGTGAGGGAAGAATCGCACCGAGGTCGACCTCACTCTATCCCCCACCGCATGGTGACTGCCTAGCTTTTCGGGCACCCGCAGTGGGGCCTGAAACCCAGTGGGAGCGCGAGTGCAGTCACTAGCAGGGAATCAAAAGTGAGAGAAAGCGCCAGCGCCTTCCAGGCCGCAGGGACCGTGGTTGGCTGAAGACTGGCATTGCATGTGCATGCAGACCATTGGATCTCAGAAGGTTGAGAGCAGCCCTCCATGAAGCCTGGGCCAACACCCTCCTGAAGGGGGTAACCAGTCAGTCAACGACTGAAAGGCACTAACCATGCTCCGTCGTCGGTTGGCGTCCGTGGGCGAGGCTGAAAGGAGAGCAAGAGGCAACTGGTGAACTTTGCAATTGTGGACGTGCAGAGGAGAGGAAAAAGAAGAAGACGAGGAGGAAGAAGATGATGAAGTGGAAGAAAAAGAGGAATAAGGAGGAGGGGAAAGGACGAAGGGGAAAAGTAGAAAAGCGATAGAAAGAAGAGAGCGAGGGAGGGAGATAGGGGGAGAAGGTGAGGGGGGTAACGCAGACAGGCCGAGAGACAGGGGAGAAAATCCAGTATAGAAAAGGACAATGAGCGCAAAAATCTCAGCTGACCTTGCAGCAGAGAAATTGCAGTAGCCACGGAGGCTTTCGTTTTTGCTAAAGACAGAACTTGAGGCGCAGCTATTATGAGTGAGTGCGGTAATGAAGCGAGTAATATAAATACAGTATGGTAGAAGTGCGGCAAAGAAAAGCAAAAAATAGAGTCAGTAAGCCCTGTGCTAATTTGACTGATGCGGCCGACGTAGAGAGGTGTGAAGTTGCTAATCTGTTCAGTGCGCATGCACTCTAAGGGCGCTTCAGTACGATTCAGTCCAGTTGGCGTTACCCCCTGAACGAGGGTGCTATGAGTCACTACGTTTAGCCACACTCCCCCCCACCTATCTCATAAACCCATGGCGCGGGCTATCGATGGAACTTCATTAAAATCGATTATCTGATTTCCCATGCCATCGTATGAGAGGCGAGCTGTCGGGGGCGTCCGAGAGCGTGCTTATTCGCTTGGGATTTGATAGCAAGCGGCTGCACTTAACGCGAGTATGCCAGTGCTCAGGTGACGACTCAGGTGAGTACGGAAAGAAGGAGAGTTCCTCAGGAAAGTACACGGTACCCAGTACGGCTATTGCCAGGAGTCCGACACTAAGTTGGGTGACAACATACATGTCCTGTGAGGAGCTATACTGCCACTAAACCAAGCTTATTAATTCTAGACCGCAGCTATTATGGGGTAGTAAAGGCAAGACAGTGTTCGACAGATCCAGCAAGAACGGCCTCCACTTACCTGAGGGAGGAGGCACTCACCTGGGTTCCCGACAAACTTGACCACGCAATCTTGACGCGAGGCAACTAGTGAGTGTGGCTGAGGCTGGTGGTGGGGATGTGTGCGGTGCTGGGTGTGCCGACATCACGGTCAGTGCCGCTGTCGTGAATGCGCATGTGACCTAGTAGGCCCATGCGATGAGCGAATGATCGGGGGCAGTGTTGGCAGTGAAGGCGGCGATCTCATCTGTGTGTTGGTGCTCCAGGCACAAGTTTACCAGTCTCTGTGCGATGGATTCGCAAGTGACCGATGAGACCGATGCGTGAGGTGAATGTGCGATTGCAGTGAGGACATATCAGGCCCTCAGAGATGGTGGGAGGTTCAGGTGTGGTAGTTATTGCGGGCGGTAATGTGTCGGAGGGAGTGGAAGAAGTTGTGGGCGAGTTTGAA
>JAYGXS010001154.1:0-15802 GCA_036362985.1 Ligula intestinalis
ACAGGTCCGCCGGTTAGTTCTATTCTCAAGGAAAGGAGTGAAAAAGAAGATAAAACTGGAAAAAAGCCTTCTCTATTCATGTACCGTCTAGTGAAAAGTACGATGATCTAAAAAAAGGCGTGTCTAAGATATACAGGACCATTCTTAATGGAAATCGGAAGTTTCGCGATACATATAAACAATGTAAGCGCGCCCTTCAAAATCAGTTTGCATTTTTCGTACTACAAGGGATTTAGTGGTTTCAGGATTTCACACTTATGGAAAGTCTCGCAGACTCCAGAATTTAAGTATTGGATAGCATTCAACAATTTCATCGTCGTCGAATTTTTATTGTGTCAAAATTAATCAGAAGACGAAATCAAAGTGAATTTGTTTCTTAAGTCAATGAAATGAAGGTGCAGCCTACAACAAAAACAAGCGAAAACAGCCTTAAAATAACAAGTTACAAGGATCTCAAGCTTTCTTGAAGATTATCATGTATTCAGGACCTTGAAGATCTACAAACGTCTGAGTCGTTTCTGAATATCATGCATATAGTTTATACATATTTGAAAGTGCTTCTAATTAATAAGGCGCATTGTTCACTCAGTCTGCTTCAAATATTTGCAATACTCTACACACGGTCGGAAGATTTTCGCTATTTTGAATATCAGTCAACACACTGCGTCACAGTCACAAAGGCAAATTTAACATTTAGAATTTAATCATTTCGTTCGCAACTAAAATGAAACATGAAACAATTGCTCTCCATAATTCTATAAGACTGCCAGCGCGGCCAAAAATCAAACCGCGGATGCCTCCGGATGAAGTTGAACGGCTTACCGATAAAGCTATAGAAGCGTACAGCTGTAAGGATCAAAAGTCTTAAAAGTTTAAGCGATAAAACGCATAAATATGAAGCCTGCATATCATATCTTACCCTTCTTAGCAAATTTGCAAAACTTGAGGAGGTGGTTAATATTCTTAGAGTGGAGATGGAAGAGCTGTAGAAATATTATCAATTTCTCCCTCAAGAGGTAAAACAGCCGATGCATGAACTTGATGGAAGGTACCTAACTTACGCAGCAGCAGCATCCCTCGCCGAAACCTGAACGCACAAAAATGATCAGGCAAGTAACACAAATGGTCAAATTGTCCTCGACGAGGAGCACTGTGATCAAGCTTCTGCAGAAATATCTTTAACATTCTGCGGGACTGATACTCCGCGCCCAATCTCAGCACATGAGGAACTTTCCGAATTTAAGACTTCGCTAATTATAGGCTCATTTTCCGGACCAAAAGTGCAAAATATACCCAGAACATCAACCAGTCCTAGTGGGTATGCTGAGGCTGCATACAAATTACAGAAGGAAACCACAAATGTAGAAGGGGGGCAGCACGAAGCCAGACCTGATCAGTGCCATCCCAGCCTCTAAAAGAAGCATATTGCTGGTGATGGATACGGAAACACAAAGTCAAGAACTATTCCTAACAACATCTTTGGGGCTTCTTATATCAGTAAGACTGGAAATACATCAACGGTTTGCCTTGACCGACAAAACTGCATAGTTTTTCAAGACAAGTCAAACGGAACTACAGGTGATGTATTACAGAAGTCGTCCATAAATCCGAAAAATAAAATTATCATTAAGGGTGCTCCTAAGTCCACGTTTAACAGTACAACGGAACGATTTGCACATGACTATGATCGAATACACGAAGACGTCACGCTGTCCTAAAGAATGGGGAAACCTATACCGTAAATAAAGCCTTCCGTCTGGGTAACGCGGACCTAGGCCGCGACCTTCGAACATACTTAAGGTGTCTCAAAGTTACATACGATAACGAAGGCTCGGCATCAAATCTGCTAAAAGGAAAAACGGCCTTACGAAATTCCCAGAAGCAATTGTTTTTTTTTCAGCCGGAGTACGAGCCGAGGGAGTGGATGAACATAAGGCAACTAAGGATAGAATTGAGAGAAAGGACCGAAAGCTGGGCAAATGGCCTGAAAATAAAAGGTGAGCAAATAATACAATTCAAAGAGCCCTTCCTTTGGCCAAAACCTGTACCGATGAGGGTTAGGCCTCACAGAGTAAACTATCACTAAAGATCCTAACCGTAAATGTCCAAAGCTTATTAAGCAAGCTGGAATAGCTAAAGGACGTGGTTTATGAGGTGAAACCAGACATCATGGCTTCAACTTTAACCTAGTTTTCGAAAGATATCGCTGATTCTGAATTATCGCTTAGAGGATATCAGCTTTTCAGAAAAGAGAGAACAACTAAAGAATGATGGCTCATGGTCTATGTCACCTGCAAGCTGACAGCCACGGCTGAAGTACCGATCCCAGCACGAGATGTGGAACTACTAAATATTACTATATCTGCTAAGTATGCCATGCCACTGACGCTTTCGGTGACATACCGCCCGCCATACTCCTGACCAAGACACTATTTTCATAGCAGAGTTGTATAGGGTTAGAGAGAAAAAAAACTTCCTCATCATTGGGGACTTAAACGCTCCTGCTGTTGACTGGCAGACATGAATTGCACAGGGTCTTCAAGAAAACTTTAATCAAAAATTACTACAATGGGCCACATATGAACTGCTCTGCCAAACCGTCGCGTTTGGTACGCGGGCTAGGGAAGGACAACAGTCGAACTGTCTCGACCTTATCTTTATCCGAGAGGAGGAAACTGTGATTGTCTTGCAGGATCGACTCTCATTAGGGTCAAGCGACCATCAAATGGTGCATTTTGAGTATTTGCTGTTCTTCAAAACCTACTCCTCCGACACATGGGAAAGTGACATTTGGAAGGGCGACTACCCCCTTATGAGAAGAGAAATGGCAGAGGTATCATGGGAAACAGATCTCCATGGTGGGGCAAATGAACAGCGGATGACCTTTAGCTCGATGCTGAAAAGGGCAGTTTTGTCTCAACTGTTCCTTCAGAAGAACAGCAAGTACGAATCACCCGAAAAGGATGAACTTACACTTGCAGGCCGCTTTCAAAAAAGAAACCGCTTTTGGAGGCGCTACAGATTAACCGGCTCATATAATCACTTAAGGGAGCATAAGCAACCACGTACCATTTGTAAAAGAGAAGCTACTAAACTGCGCAAGAAATACGAGCTGAACATATTAAACAAGTCGTTCGAACATCTCAAGATATTGCACTGTTACCGGTGTGCGGTTCACGTTGATTTTACTTTAACTCAACCCCTAACCCTCCATGAATCAACGCTCTCATTCCCGCATAAAGACCTTATGCCACTCGTAATTCCTCCAGGATTATTGCACCCCCCTTAAGCTCCACTTCAAACCATTCTCACTTCTTTTCATCCAAATATGCCTTCCTCTGGAATAATATTCCCCTCGAAATAAGGCTGTCGTCTAACTTAGCAGTTTTGAAAGTCAAATTAAGTAAACACTTAACTTCGGAAGATATGAAGTCCTTGTTATCCATCTCCTTCCCAAACACACAACTTTTGGACTTTGAAAAAGGTCCTCCTGGTAATTGAGGTGGTTATGTTCATTTAACATTTTTTTCCATACATATCTATTTCTTCCTTTTTTGAGTGCTGTTTGCAACGATGTTTCGTCCACTTCTTTGTCCAGTCATCATTGACGTTTTCTCCATTCTCAGTTTTACAACACTTACGATAGGCTTCATGGTCTTTAGTCATGTTTATAGCGGTTCTGCTATTTTTGCCCTGTGGTCGCTGAACTCCGCAGTCTACAAGGTCACTCTCTAGCGTTTCGTCGGTAATCAGGTGACCTCTGCCGTTCACTCTCTTGTCGATACTGGTGTCCGCGATGGCCTCCTCTGGTCTCATCTCCCTGATGGTTGATCATGAGGCCAGTCGGGTGATGTTACAATGGTGAACGATAGCCTCTGCTGTTATATGAGTTCTCCAATTACAAGAAGCGTTTCCAACCCTCATACGTTCTCATTAACAATCCTGTCTCATTTGCACTACAAACAATCCTCTCAACAAACCCGCTTATTTTTTTGAAGCAGTTTTTCTCCTATGTTTTGTTTTTTAAAGCGGGGGTTCGCTGAACTCTGCCCCAGCTTTAATGGTAGGAGTTTTTTTCACTGCTTCCTCCTCAGTTCACCATTCGTTTCAGAGAGTGTTGACTCCTATTTTAAAACGACGATATGTTGGTGAAAATGAATTAATCTTCTATTACTACTTAGCGCTCCCACTGCCTATGTGGTTGTTTCACGGAGAGCAGCATTTATCATTTTTGTATCTATTTTTCCTCAGCACTAAGTTAACAATGACGAGGCCCTCTGGGCCTTACACATAAAATATAAATATTTAATAAAATACGAAGCACGAAGAGATCTGAGGAACTGATCCCTGTCCTAAGATCAGCCGATGGACAACTGGTGACCGACGACCAGATGAAAGACTCCAAGTTCTTTGATTCTGTCTTTACCCGAGAAGGTACAATTTTTACTGACGGTTTTCCACTCCACGACCGATAACTGCACCCTTAATTTCCCTCTCATTGCCCAAAATGAAGGACCCAGAGTTTTTACACAACTCTTTAAGGGCCGAATCTCTCTAACTAAAAGCTTGCCAAATCACCAGGGCCGGACAAAATGCCTGCAATAGCACTAAGAGAATTAGCTAACGAACTATGCAATCCCCTGGCTGCCATCTTCCAGAAATCTTTTGACGAAGACGAACTCCCAGAAGAATGAAAGTGGGCAAACTTAACCCCGATCTATAAGGGTGGTTCACGACTTGATTGCGCAAATTACCGTCCAGTCAGTCTAACTTGCATCGTGTGAATTTAATGGAGCGCATTATTATTATAAAGCATTTTATGTATTTTCTCGAAAGCAAAAAATACGATGCGATGGACAGCATGGCTTTCGCCCAGGATGCTCTTGCCTCACAAGTGCTCTTTACTCGCAGGAGAAGTGGACAAAGGCCGCAGATAAAGGCTATCCAATTGATGTCATATTATTCGACTTCAAAAAGGCCTTCGATAAAGTATCGCACAGACTTCTTCTGCAGAAGATTTAAGACGTGGTAATTCAAGCAAACATGTATGAATGGATCAGCAGTTTCTTGTCCCTCTGAGAACAGAGGGTCGTTGTCGGAAACTCAACCTCAGAATGGACAAAGGTCGAGAGTGGTGTACCACAAGCCTCAGTTTTGGGTCCGCTGCTATTCCTTATTAACGTAAACGACTGCCTCAATGAGCTTGAGTGTGCAGCTGTCATGTTTGCGGATGACATAAAAAATGGGCTGCAATAAGGTGCGCCGATGACGTAAAGAGATTACAGTTGAACATCGATTAACTGGTTATCTGGTCGTCCACGTGGCTTTTTTACCTTTATGTATCCAAGTGTCTCATTCTACACAAAAGCCTGGGGCGAAAATTGTCGCAGAAACAGTTATTTTATCAATGGCACCGCATTAAACGAGGTTGATACGCACAAACATCTGGGTATATGGACAACCGCGAACTTGATGCAAAAAGAGCACTGTAAAAAAGTCCGTCCAGAATGCAACTAGTAACCTGCATCGGATCAGACGAGCGTTCAATATCTTCCCACCTGAACTCTTCGAGAAAATAGTTGGCGCATTTGTGAGACCACATCTTGAATATTGAATGCCAGTTTGGACACCGTGGTTAAAGAAAGATATGGAGCTTCCTGGAAAAGTGCAACGCAGGGCGACAAAGATGGTCAATGGTCTCGGTGTATTACCATGACAGGAGAGATTGATCAAATTTGACCTTTTTTTCTTTGTCTTAGAGAACTGTTCAGTGCAGTCTGCTTTGGACATTCCGGATAATCCAGGGCCACATTTCCTCCCTTAAAATTGGAGGATTTTTTCCAATAAATCACCGCTACTCACCTGCGTGGCCATCGTTACATGGTCACAAACGAGCGCACCCCATTAGACCTCCGAAAATATTTCTTAAGTCATCGCGTGGTCCGGCCTTTGAACTTGCTTCCAAGCAAGATGGTTTCCACTGACAAAATTGCGGAATTTAAAAGAAGACTGGATGTGATTTTATTTGACATAAGGCGACTTTTACAACATGATTTCCTACTGCCAGTACCATGAACAACTTTTCTGGCTCAAGGCCGTTTTCATTCTTTTCCGTGAAAATTCACTCGAAATTCTGTCATGATATCATATGTGCTCCCCCCAACTGCACAATAACTGCGTTTTTTTAATAGCTTCCTCAAGGGCATTTCTTGCCCACAACCCTTAAAATATACATACAATATGAATGAAATCACGAAAAAATCCCACATCTGACTAGAAAT
The DNA here is from genome assembly GCA_036362985.1 of Ligula intestinalis. NCBI lineage: Eukaryota > Metazoa > Platyhelminthes > Cestoda > Diphyllobothriidea > Diphyllobothriidae > Ligula > Ligula intestinalis. The sequence goes on from JAYGXS010001154.1 coordinate 6,282, forward strand.
TACCCTGCAGCGAATTTTATTGGTTTTTAAAAATTGAGCAATCCTTCTGCGGTTTTAAAGTAGCAATCTTTGAAATATGCTCAGAAAGGAGTACCATGGTCGAAAAACCCGCTCCCTAAAAAAACGCTTCTATCTAGGTGAGTAAGTTCCCGTTTGACCCTGTACTGATGGCCACGCAGGTGATTCGTGTTTGGATTTCCGTGAAAATAAATGATAATGGGTGATGTGGAACGTTCATAGAGTGTTCAAATATCATTGTCGGTGCACATAAGGAAAGCGCAAATATTTGAATAAGCGCTAAAAATAAGGCTAGCACGAGATAGGCGTGGAGAGTTCCTGGCACTAAATGATGCTAACTCTTCCAAATCCGTTGCTCAAGTCTTCCGTTTTCGGTCATCCGCTAAGCTTCAGAAAGTCATTCCGCCTTTACTCGATCGTAGTTATCATTTTGTTACGGAGGATTTGGCCCAAGAAGAAATGCAAAATTCCTTCTTCGCCAAGTTCTTTACAATTGAGACTAGTCTAACACCCTAAATACCTTTGATGTTTGATGAAAATCTCACTTCAATTGATTTCTCACCTGCAAGTAATCATAAAGAAATAGCTCATCTCAACAATTCACATTCAGTCGGGACGGATAACATTCCAAAATAATTTATTGAGCAATAAAGAGATTTTCCTCCTTTACTGAGCAAATTATTTTCCTGATTCTTGGAAAACTTCTATTGTAATTCCAAATTTTAAATCTAGTTCCAGATCTGACATTAATAATCATCGTGGTGCTCATAAAACAACTTGTAGTAGCTTTATCGCTACAAATATATAAAACGTCTTAGCAAATACGCGATGAAAACTTTCAAGGGTACACTAACTGCTAATAAGGGATTTACCAGTCTATTCTAGTGGAAAAGTTGTAAAGTCCAGTAAAGAGATTGACGATGAAGATTAGAAATGATACAACTCACTTAGATCCTTCACGATCCTAGTCGGCAGTAGTCAAGTAGTCGACTTGCCAAAGGATAACTGTGCGAGGACTGGATCCAAGTTCGTTGGGCTGTGAGTTGCAAAATGGGGAGGAAACTCGTTTGCAACTTGTCGCTGGATTCTCCTGGAGCCCGAGAGTGATCACCAGAGAGGTGTCGTTGAAGGGCAAAATAAACAGCGGCAGGTGAGGAGGGAATTGAGCTGTGGAGAGTGATTAGCAAGATAGTTGCTAGCACGCGTCAAAACCGAAAGTGTGAAACCATGTTGTATTTAGTTTTTTTACCAACTTGGTTATTGATAAATTTAAACAACACGTAAGTAGGGCCAAGAGCCCACAAACTTCTCTAGCTAAACTGTTTGAAAAATTAATCGCCACTAAAATTACAGATTTTACATAAGCAATCAAATATTAAATATATCTCAGCATGGTTTTTACCAGACCGATCTTGTGAAACATGTCATATGTCATTCCTTAATCTCCTCACTTCTCTTCGTAACGATCGTTCATCTTTGGTGGTCGTCCATTTTGATCTTAGTAAGGAATTTGGAATTTATATTTTTCAGCGCCGGTACGGCACTATCTGGACAAAGTTAATTTCGAAAAAATAAAAAGTCAAAAAATAATTTGACAATATGTGCAAGTAGACGTAGAAAGTCGAAATAATGTCGGCAGAAATTGTCCTTTTGGGGCAATATTTAGCAATGTTTTGCAGGTAATTTTGAACTAAAATCGAAAACTTATGGCAGTTAAAATAAACTCTTACAGTAAAAATGGAGACAGGGCTCAACGGGTCTCTATGTTCAAAAAGTGTGCAAGAGAAAACAAAACTGCTTAGGAAGATAGTAGTAGGAAGATAGTTGTAGAGCAGAAATAGGAGTGGGTGGTCTGATGAAGGTGAGTAGTCAACGAAACTGCAGCATTTTAGACTGAGTACTTCCGCGTGGCTTTGTTTGATTAAGCGGTGTTTAATGGAAACATCTAGGTTCTCGGGGGACACGAGGCAGAGAGAATAGTTTCAAGCGGATCTCCTCAATTCCCGATGGTCCTTTCTCGGGGTCGTGGAGAAAGCTGCTCGGAAACAATGAGGAGAATAGAAGGTTAATAGAATCAGTGTTAAAATAAATGTGCAGTCTCCGTTTGAAAGCAGACAGTCAAGTTAATGACCTAATTTCGATTGGCACGTTATTCCAAAGAAAGCTTTATCTAGAAACAAAAACCAAAGAGCGTTTACATGAGGAAGATGCAGGAGGAGGTATAACAAGTGCCGAGTTTCGTAGGTTCTAGGGACGGCTGACGGGGGTAATGACAGAAGTCCTGGGTAAATTTGTTCAATTCTTAAGCCGAAAAAGGAAACAAAAGCCTGCGTTAAATCTCCTGATCCAAAGGCACCTTAATTTTGTTAATTTGCATCGATTTGAGTAGCTATTATAAGAAGCTGTCGGATACAGCAGTTTTCGTGTGAACTTTTTTAATTTGTTCAATTTTTGAACGGCTAACTTCATACATGAGACCGAAAAAGGGGCAACAGTATTCAAAGATGGGAAGCACGAACACACGATAAAGTCTTAATTTCATTTGAGGAAGATAGAAATTATAAGAGATAAAGCCGCAAATCTGTGCGGCTTTGGATGTAATTCTATCGGCATGAGGAGAAAGGTCTTATATATTGGTGTAGCTTAATCCTAGGTTCTTGATACTGGAACATTCAGTCATTGGGTTACCTTTGATAAAGTATCACAAAGGAGACTTCTAACCAAAGTTGAGGCTATAGGATTGTGTAGTCCTCTTGTTGACTTAATTAGATTATACCTTTCTAATCGAAAACAACAGGTCTTAGAGGGGTACTCATATTCTACCCTTACCACTATTTTAAGCGATGTCCTTCAAGGTATCGTTCTGGGCCCCCTGTTGTTCTTGCTTTATATAAATGATATTTCAACAATAGTTGAACACCCTCAATCGTATATATACGCGGACGACTTAAAATGTATATACTCATTCTCTAATTCTACGGCTGAGCGATGCTAAGAACGCATTAATTCGGATTTGGACGCTCTACCTGCGTGGAGCTCCACGTGGCAGATTGAGTTCTCGCCTTCTAAGTGACAATTCATGTGTTTTGGGCCTGAAAAGCTGCCAGAGCCTATCATTTTCAAGGTTGCCCCATGACTTTATAATCTAAAATTAAGGACATAGCTTTAAGTTACACCCGTAAATTAGATCTTTCACCTCACGCTGATAGAATTGCAGCAAAAGCTGCTCAGATATGCGGCTTCATCTCTTATAATTTCTACCTTCCCGAAGTGAAGCTAAGACTTTATTGGATGTATGCGCTACCTATTCGCGAATACTGTTGTCCATTCTTCAGTCTAATGAACGAATCTAGCCGTTCAAAACTTGAAAGTGTCCAAAGAAGATTAACTAAAAGGGTCCTCTATCCGGCATTTTCAGATACTTCCTACTCAGATAGATGTGAGATAATGAAACTGAAATTTCTTTGGGTCAGGAGACTGGAAGCAGAGTTTTGTCTCCTGTTTCGCCTAAATAAAATTTCAAACCTCCCCAAGATTTCTGCCCTTACTCCCGTTACTCGCCCTTACAACCTAAGAAATTCAACGCTGATGATACCTCCTCCTGCTTCTTCCACTTCTAAAAAATCTATTTTTTGCTTCTAGGTAGTGCAATCTTTGAAATAATTTTCCAATTGATATTCGGGCGTTGACAAGTCTATGTGCATTCAAGCGAAGACTGCACATTTATCTTAACAGTGAATCTATTAAACTTTTGGTTTCCACATCTTTTCAGTTAAGCTTTCTCCATGATCCCGAAAAAGTACCATCGGGAATTTAGGATCACGTTTTGAAACTACCTTCATCTGACTCGTATCCCTCGAAATCAGGACGCAGTCTTGACGGCTCTCGTTTCACACGTCGTCAACCATCATCAGGGCCTTATATTTGATCACATTGCAGACAACCCCAAAGATGGCCTTGTAGATTTGCCAGACTTTTGGATCTCATACGGCGGTGCCCATCACGATCACAATCTGGTGGGTTCCCTATGTTCTATTATGCCTCACAAGTTTGGGAACCCGAGTGTTGTGCCGGGAACCTGTCTTTACCAGTAATGTTTCGTTAATACCTATTGTTCTGCCCCACGCTCAGCTTCGACTGAGTTTGCTTCCAAGCCCCCCCCCCCTACTAACAAAGGTAGTGGGTATCAGAATACATGGTCAGAATATAGATAACGATGTTTGTCAAACCAATTATTTCTAGTACTTCGTGTTTGCGAATTTTTTGTTTATTAATGAGGCCCATTAGGTCTCAAATAAACAACTTATTATTATTCTGATTTTACGCCGGCTAGATTTTGTGCCGTCTAACCTTGCTAAGCTCTAAGATTCCGAATCCCCTGGTCCTGTTTTTTTGCATAGACTAACAAAAGTGAGGTGGCAGTTTTGAGGTGTGTGCTAGGTCGGTCTCTGCGCATTTCATAATTGCAGAAATTTTTGAACAGGCATCTAAGATTCGTCTTTACCGTGGCCCACAACAGGAATCTTGCGCATGCAGCGAGCCACATCCTGCTCAAGTATTCTTCCGTCAATATTACTATGAACGAGGTCAGTTGACTTCTCCATGACTAAATGAACAGAACGTTTGTATTAACGGAGATACTGGCAAAACGGATATAATTAGAAAGCAGGTTTGGAGGCAAAACAACGGTTAGCGTCCCCTGAATACTGATAGCATGACACTAACGATGCAATTGAATTCTAACAGTATTTCAGAGGATCTACGAATGCCTAATTGAAAATCATTGCCCAATAAAAATCATAAAAACACTTAGCCAACCTCTGTGGGTTAATTTGAATATAAAAGAGACCATGAGGAAGAAACATGGGCAATAGGAGAAGTTCGTAAGCAATCAAGAACAAACATTACTTGCCTTATATAAAACGTAGCGAAATAAATGCGCTTAGCAAACACCGGTTGTAAGAACTGGCTTTGAATGTCATCTGAAAACATAACTCACAATATGGCGCAATAAATATTGTGGGCACATATGCAGTCTACAGAAACGCCGAGAACAAATTGGACCCCAGGAACGTGTTAAGAGGAATAGTAAAGAATGTGCAGATAAATTTCTGAGTTCTTTAGGCCGGTGTTTACGGTGGACTCTCATGATGACAATGCAGAGTTTGCAATGGGCGAAGATAGACCGTTACCGAACTGTGACAAATGATATTTTATTACCTTCTGGTGCTACTTACTATGGAATTATTTCAGTTTTTGGTTGGCCTTTTCCATGGCTGTTAAAGGTATTAAAGTTGAGAATCGAGTGTCACATATAGATGTTTAGGCCTTACTTGACGCTTGCAAAAATGTCAGATGATCACCTGTACATCTGTACAGATCAATTTTGTCGATAATTTGTTCGATACAAATCAGTTTGTGTAGAAAGTGCCCCATGGCAATATATGAAAACTTTGATATTTCGTTACAAAGATAGGGAAAACAGTCTATCTTTTTGGGAATGGAGTCCTGTAAAATGTCGAAAGCTTACGGCAATAAATCAATTCAAAGAACGGGAAAAACGCCGCACGGCCGTCCAAGAGCTAAAGCGTCGGACACTCACCGGCGAAACGGACCTGATAATCCGAAATTTTCGGGTTATGAGGAGACGCCGTATCCTCACTGCACCATTGATCATGAGGTTGTTAGACAACTCAGACAAACAGTCTCCCCAATCGGTTTAATCAATGCCAGAAGCTTGCTTCCCAAACTCGGCAAACTCTCCCATTGGGTTAACAACCAAAGGCCGTTCTTCTTTGGAATTACGGAAACTTGGCTTTTATCCTGATATTGGTGACGTTGAAGTTCACATTCCTGGCTACAACGTTTACCGAACTGATAGAGCCGGTCCTGCGTATGAAGGGGTCACATTGTACGTAAGACAGGACCTCCAAAGCACGGTTATCCGAAGCCTTGGAGGTGAAGGCCTCGTTGAACAACTCTGGGTGTCAGTCTCCAGCTCCCGCGAATCACTTGTAATGGTGGGTGTCGTGTACAGGAGTCCTAGCACTACATCTCTGGCTTGGCTCGACACGTTCGCTGAATACGCATCATCTTCTCATGTTTGTATTTTGGGCGACTTTAACCTTTTTTCGGTTAATTGGTCTACGGCACCCCCAGTATCCCTCGCAAGATTGTAAAAAGTTAGCAAAAACCCGCCCATCCTAGTTAAACTGTTTTCACCGATCGAGGTGGACTCAATCTTTGCTCAACGAGGTCGCATTTCCCGATATTTAGAAAGGACTAAAAGTTTTCTCTGTCGAGATCTTACACCAATGGAGCGACGAAATACGGCTCTCCAGTCCAATAGACCAATGACTTCTCAGCCTACTATTCCTAAATCTGTTCGTAGTCCCGATAGGGTAAATGCACTCGCTAATCCTCCCCCCGCATAACTGGCCATACACCCACTAACGTCAGTGCACCCGTTATCCCTACCTCCCAGGTGTCTATTCATAGTCCCATAACGGTCAGTACACCTGCTATCCCTACCTCCCGAATATCTAGTCATAGGTCCATAAACATCAGTGCACCAGTTAGCCCAACTCTCTTGATATCGGGACCGTCAAGGCCCGCCGCCCCGTCATCTACTACGATTAATACTAGTCTAAATACATTCTCTGTCCAACGATCTATAAATTCCGCCGCCTCTAACGCGGCAACAAGTTCATTAAGAATGTCGCCAACACCGTCGAAAGCGTTTAGGCCGAGCGCTTTCCCAGCACAACCTAGCTCCTCTTTTGACCGTGGGAGTCATATTATTCCCCCGTATAATGCGTTATTGAACCCGCCGGGCCCGAACCAAGAAAAATTTAATTTGCACGGCAGTAACCCTAACTGGTATAGTTTTAATTCAAATCGGAGTTGCCGTACAGGACATTCACTGATTAAGAACGCTACTCCTTACGCGAGCGGCCCTAACACTATTTTTATGTCACCGATTCCCCCTATCAGTTCTTTTACCCATCATCTACCACCCAAACCTGCTAACTTCTACATGTCTTCTCACCTCCCCCATTCCTCCCAAACGCCCCAGAAGCTTATTTTGGTTTACCCTCTCCTCATTTTTCCCTACCAGAAAGCGAGGCCCCTAGATATCTCAGACCTTATCAGCCATCGATTGTTGGCTACCCGTATGCTAACAGCTCCATACCCGTCAGTACTTATTTCACAAATAATAACGGCCTAAAGTTTGTCTACCCAACCTCAAATTCTTTTTTATGAATAACGATAGCCATAGTCCTGTCACTCGAAACACACTAGATGTCATAGTGCTTAATGCCAGGTCCGTTATAAATAAAATGGCTCAACTTCGAGCTATCGCTTTTGAGATGATGCCTGATGTTATATGCATAACAGAATCTTGGACCCATCCAATCATTTCTGACTCCTCCCTTATCATAGACGATTATGATTTCTATCGTCACGATCGCATTAATAAGCGTGGTGGTGGTTGTCTTCTCTATATTAGAACGTCATTTAGGCACTTTCCGTTTTATCTAAATAGCACATCCTTCTCTGGAAATTACTGTTTCGCCTCTATTATCCTGTCGTCCCGGCAAAAGGCGATTATCGGATGTATATATAATCCTCCTAACTCTTCATCTGAAGAAGATGCAAATTTGCGTGCAATGTTCAAGTTTATTTCAGAATCCACTTTTGAAGTTAAAATTATGGCTGGAGATATTAATTTTCCTGAAATCGACTGGCTTTCAAACTATTGCCCACCTAGATTTCAGCCTTTCCTAGATACCATTAATTTTTCTAACTGGTCTCAACTGGTTAGTTCCCCAACAAGACAGAATCATATCCTAGATCTGATTTTCACAAATGGTATTGCCCCTCACTTCGTTGATTTTAAGCAGGACATCTTCCAAAGTGATCACACATTAATTCACTGTTGCCTTCCGCTTCCTTCTACGGAAAAGGCTAGTGCTAGTCGTACCTATCATGCGTACGACCTCGCAGATATTAGCTCAATCAACAATTTTCTTGACTCATTAGATTGGCAGAGCCTCTCCTCCATTAACGACGCTGCATATCTTTCTGAACTCATGTCGATCGTTTCTACTAAAATGCTGGAATTTGTGCCCACTAAAATTGCGAAACCCTACACACCAGAATCGACCGTCCCTCATTTTCTTTTGCCCAGACTAAAGAAATTGAGTTAACAGCTGAAAGATAGATCTACTAGTTCGCTGTCTGTGCATCTAAGGATCGCAGAGATTTTCGAATTAGCGTCAAAGATTCGTCTTGCACGTGACCAGCACAGGGAATCTTGCGCCCTGAGCGAGTCAAACTCTACAAAATCGGTTGCACAACTGTTTCGTCGTAGGGCCTCCGCAAAACGAGGAATTGAAATACCCCCATTGCTTAATGAAAACAAAACATTTGTAGTAGATGAGTCTGATAAGACTGACTTATTCAATGCTTTCTTTGCGAAGCATTTTACGACAGAATCCGAACCGGTCCCGTCGTTTCAACCATACTTGGACAATACTCTTGGAAACATTGATTTCTCCATAGAATTAATTCGTAAACAGATAATTTGTCTAAAAATCTCGCACTCTTCCGGAACTGATGGTATCCCCAATTCAGTTATCAAAAGAGTGTCGACCTTTCCCAAATTACTTTGCCATATACTTTCAGTGTATATCTTAAATGGTTACTTTCCTGACACTTGGAAGACATCCATTATTCTTCCAGTCTTTAAATCAGGATCTCGTTCAGAAATAAATAACTACCGTGGTGTATATAAAACCCCGGCCCTAGCTAAACTTCTGGAGAAGATAATTTTTAATCAAATTCTCGATTTTTGCCTAAAAAATAAGCTTTTAAGTGACTCGCAGCATGGTTTTCTACCTGGAAGATCATGCGAGACGTGTCATTTAGCTTTTCTTGACCACGTTACTTCCCTCCGTAACGAGCAGCAATCCGTGGTTGTTATCTACTTTGACCTGAGCAAAGCCTTCGACAAGGTTCCGCACAGACGGCTTCTGGTAAAACTGGAAGCCATTGGCATCCGTCCCCCTCTCCTCGACTTCATCGGTTCCTACAGCCAGAAGGTCCGAGTGGGTAATAGTTACTCCACTTCTCAGCTGATCACGACTGGCGTTTTTCAAGGCACTGTCTTGGGTCCATTTCTCTTCATTCTATACATAAACGAAATTTCGACTGTTCTAAAAAATTCACACACTCTCATTTATGCAGACGACCTAAAATGCATATACTCGTTTTCTAAGGACACGGCAAGCATATGCGTTGATAAAATAAATGCGGACCTACTTACACTCTCACGTTGGAGTGCTACCTGGCAGATGGAATTCTCTCCATCCAAGTGTAGTTTCATGTGTTTTGGTCCCGCCAAGCTTCCTCGTCCCCTAGTCTTTTAAAATACTCAAATTTTAGAACGATCCACTATAAAAGACTTAGGTCTAATCTACACAAATAAACTAGCATTGTCG
>JAYGXS010001156.1:0-15783 GCA_036362985.1 Ligula intestinalis
GCCTACTGAAGAGCCGAACCCCTCGTTGCTGTATCATGCAGTAGCAGAAACATCGGCGAAACACGTGTCTGGGCTTTTAGCTAGTATATATGCGAAAGTATGGTATTACATCATTGTCAGATAGAATTTAACACTACTTGTAGTGCTACTCGCTTGTAGAATGGACATTTCCGTGGTTATTCCGCGGCAGTTGATTGTCTTCGACGAAAATGTTCATCGAAATCTAGGGTCTGACCCTTAAAAAAAGTCATGTCCCATCCACCTTCTTCCATGTCATGCACCTCATAATTCGAGAGATTATTTCCTTGATATATATATATATATAATTGGGAAGGACGGAGTGATGCTGTTTCGAGAGGTGATCACAAAGCTATGTAGAGACCTTTGGACCAAAAGAGACATCGAGTTGGCTGATAAGCTAACGCATCTATCTCACTCATCACAAGAGATGAATGAGGTCGTAGTACACAACATATCCTCCAAACAGCTGACGCCAACAAAGTTGAAAGTACTAAGCCACGAAGCCTGTATCAACACCACAGGATAATTATTTATTGAATGCCATCTAAAAATGGCGTCATCATTTTTGAAGGTGTTTTTATATCTCGGTCATTCTGTTGACGTTTAAACCACGTTCTGCAACAATGGGTGCCCAGTAAAACATTCCTTTTGGTGATATCTTCTCAGTTTCTGGGTGAAAGCAGTGAAGACAAAAAGGAAATATTTTTTCAAGAGCAAGTTAACCTTCCGTTAATTTTAAGCCAGAAAAACTGTGACTGCGTTACTTGGTAAGGATACTCAAAATCACAGTGCTGTTTGTGTGTAAAGTGACCCTCAATAGTTGAGCTGAAACGGCAGTTTTCGAAAATAGTGATCTTAGACAGCAATTACACGCTGTTTGTACAGCTGCTTGGCGTGTGGATATGACATTTTCATCATTACCTAGAGTAACCAGCAATTTAAACTAAAAATATAAGAATATTCACAAATACTCTCAATTTTGATAGCTCGATAACAGATTTCCGTGATATTCACCAGATGTTGAAAGAAAAGGGATGGTGCTGTAGGCAGATCTAGTTGAATTAGATGCGCAGCCATCTACCTCACTCTTAATCCTCATCTTGCTTAAGTCGGTGGTTGTTGTTATTTAGAATTCCCTACAACCATTTAGTCCCGATCGCAAACCGACAACACGGCGGAATCGTGGCTCAAAAATTTGATCGTTCGCATCCGGTCAAAGCGACGTGAGTTCGAAAACAGAGAGTGGCAGCAATTTCCGCTGCTACACTTGAGTGGAGCTACCACCACCTGATGAAGTCCAATGATTCCTAAAGGGCTTCGCGAGGGTGTTCTCTGTTTGTTGATTAATACCGTTTATACTTCTGCTTACGAGCAGTGTACTGATGTGAAAATAGTACTGGCACTTTTACGGAAGACAATGATTGGCCAAAAATGAAGCTGATTACGAGACACGCAAGAGACTAATGACACGGATTTCAGGCATCTGTTTGCTGCATATAACTTTTTACCAAGATATACATATTACATGTGAGTAGTTTAATCACGCATCAACTTCTGAGACGTTTGGTTTTCATCAACCCTTAAAGAAGACAAAGAAGAATGTTCAAGAACCAATGTTCAAGGTACATGTCCTTTAATCTTATTCTTCTAGACTTCAAATGTTTACGTACATAACTTTTTGGATCCTTTCCATAAGACATACAAACGACAACTTCCTTGATTGTCAACAGAAAAAATTTGGCAAATTTTTGTTAAGGGTTTGGTTACACAGATATACTCAACTCACTTGAACCTATTGGGAAAAATATGAGGCCTTGGTGAGAGTTGAACCGTCACTGCATAAAAAGGCTTTTGTGCCAGCCACCCAAAATACTGCTTATATGGAATCCAACGTTACGGAATAGCAAGCTGATTGCCCAGGCATAATTGTCTAAGAAGTGATTTAAAATCCACTAGAATGACAAATACACTCACTTAATGGTTAAAGTTGGGAGATTTACAAACCTGCTTGATGCAATTTTTTTAAGTATTTTGTCTCAGTTATGCCGCGAAAACGACGATTTTTCGCACTATGTGGAAACCTGTTTTGTTTTCTAATATAGTGCACAATGCAGTCCAAGCATATTATGTGCTGTTGAAAAAAAATGAAATAGATGCGTATATTACATTTGCGGTTAATTTTTCTTCCTCCGTCGTGGTCAGCCGGTGAGTTTGACATAAAATAGGACAGAAAGCGAACACGGACGCAAATGCCTGTGCATCATTCCTGCTTTTTCGTTGGTTAGGGCGTAGGCGACCTTAATGCCTCCTCATGTCCTTTTAAGGTATCACGTAATCGAAACGCATTCACATTTTGCTTGGCCTATAGTTATCAAGAAGGCCTAGGTCTACTGGTTCACTGCAATTACCGCATCAAACAGCGCCAACATTCATATCATCTCGATCGACATCTATAATTTGTATCGTTGTTTATGTTATTCCGATTAAAACATGTTTGAGGGCTTATCTTGGTTTCCGCCCTCTTTACTTTAACCATCAAGCTGTTTGTCTTGTTACTGGTAAATGACAAAACATGCAGCCAGTGTAAGCAAGTAAACTAATTTTAGTACCAATCTCACGCACCTTATCTAGCTTGTGAGCAACAGGAAGCGTTATGCTGCCCTATCGTTTTTCGCGCGGACTTGAACCTTAAAATAATGTTTTTTTTTAAAATATGAATAGAAGAATTTATCCAGGATTCTGTGCTTATGGACATGGATCAACATATACCCAGTAACTTAGAGCAATTAATCATTTATGCTATTTATTTTGATCAATATCCTAAATTATCCGTCCTATTTCGATTACCGACGAATAAATTGAACTTGAGACCGTCAAATTTGGTCGCTTGCCATAAGCTTTAGAATTGAAACACAGGTATCGCATCGTCAATTACAATGAAAATTAAATAAGCAACGCCTGAATTGTGCATGCGGACGAAGGGAGGGGGTGATTGAATCATCTTTGCTTGTAGATACAGTTCATTTTTAAAACAGGTTGGTTGTTAATTAATTCAGTGCTGTTGAAATACCGTTACATGGTGCCACATGAACACGTTTTATTCAGGTATCTAATACCGTCTATGCGGATTGCAGGAAACAACGCCCGTGGAATACAACATGATGGTTAAATGTAGCTGTTAACCATACTAATCGCTATATTTGTTTCGAAAATTTTTTTTTCGACAGGCTATGCCACAGAGAGATAATAGTTAACCCGCTGTCATAACAATGTTATTTTTCACTTAAACACGTAAGTTTGAATTTTCTAGGTAAAAAACCATTCTGTTCGATCATCAACTTAAGGGTTTACTTTGAAATATTTCCGCTGTGGCTTAATAAGTTGCCTGCATTAGCAAGCTTATATAATTGCATAACGACGAATATAATCAAATTTCCTATGCCAACTCTGTTGCGATCCACAGTGTGTTAAATTCAGGGGTCTACTTGAGAAATGAATTAAATGGCAGGATCTGATCAGTGGCCCTGTGATGCTCTCTTCTTCAAAAGTATACCTATTCAAAACGACATTATACTAGTCCTCATATAATAATCATCTGCAAGTAGGCTCTTAAACCGCGTTGATATTGACAAGAAAAATTGTCGTTACCCTAAAAGTTTTTTGTTTACCTGAAACTTTGAAACTTTCCAATCCTAGCAAACTACTTGTATTTTGCATCTTACGATTTTTAACCTAAAAAAAATATCTTCTAGTTAAAAAGATGACGTATTGTCTGTAAAATCAAACTGCAAGTGGTCGTATTACCATGTATGGCATATGCATTTCATGAAATGGCCATTGTAAGTCAAGGAGAAAATATTTCAACTAAGTTAAATGTGTATAAACAGCCTAAAGTTAAATAATTCACTAGTTGGCTATTTGGCGGAAACTTCTCTGAAGGTGCTGATTACACAGCTCCATAGAATATCAAACGGATATCACAAATTCAACATCGTGTGCCCAAATTTGCTCAAATAGGCCCCATGCCGCGAGCCGTGGCACGTATGAAAATTATGTGTATATCAATTACTGAAAAATAACTTAGGCTCCGTCTGAACTCTGTTTTATCCAGAAGGAATAATCAGTCAAACTGGCCAACAACGACCCTTCTGGTTTTTGTCTTATCCTGACTGTAAAATTTCCTTTTGAAGAAAATAAGTCAATTGCAATCCCAATGTCCATAAATTCCCAACAGCCAGTTATATTCAGGGGTAAAAAGCTTACTTCTAAAGAATGGAACGCAAAACATGTTGGTCATAAATCAACTAACCTAGAAATTACGACATATGCTTATGGTTTTTCTAGTTGAGGTCAGAAATGTGGACATTTTTTGATGATTTCTCACCAACTGCTTATTAAATTAATCTTTGGCTGGTATTTGCCATTTGCTGCTTATTGTTTAAACCAGTCTCGGTAAGTATGACCTAGTCCACAGAGTAAGGCAATGCTTCGTTCAATCCGGAAGTCAGAATTTAAACCTCCTAGTCATATGAGGTAGAAATACGCAGACTAAATTCCTTTCTTAAGAAGAGTCTACCAATGATGAAAACTGCGCCGCCAAATAGTTGCATGCTGTATGCGTGAGGTAATATTAGTTATAGAATGTCCATTGACTTATTCGACTGGCAAGAGCTATCACGCAATAGGCGATTCCGCCTGTTGATGCAAAAATGTCAATTTCAGCATACACATTATTAGTGGCTTGGATATATAACAGATGGCAAACGTTATGTCTTCCAATTTCTGTTTTTAAGTGATTTTGATGGACACAGCAGTGATGGTACAGACAGTTTGGTTTTTCTCACCCGTGCCGGTCTGTCTGGATATACATTTGTATAACTGCAAAATGTTTTTCCATGGTACGCCGTGCAAGCCATGTCCACATGGTCCTCTGTGAAGACAAAATGAAAACAAACTTGACTTTCTTCTAATAAAAATAAACATATTGCAGCAGAGCTATAAAATGCCAATGAAGACTTACTTTTGTATTGTAAATAAAGTCATGGGTACACAAACATGTGTAAATTGATAATGGCCATTTTATTCCTAAAGACTTCTGAAAAAGTGCGTTTGGAAGATGCTTCACAGACACCCAGGAAAAAAGACTGAATTCCTCTCTGTTATGCCAGTGGACGTACGGAGTCATTCACGGTAGATATGCTCTGCATTAGAAATACCGTTGCATAGTATTCTCCCGAGGGGTAATAACTGTTCTGAAAGCGGCTATCATAGACCAGCCTCGTCCCCTAGTTTTCTAAAAAATGAAATGCTTATATGAGAATGACTCGAGCAAGTTAATTTCTTGGCAGCTTTTCATATGATAGCACTCGAAGTGCGTCACTCATTTTCCATATACAGCAGATTGCATATCTGATGAAATGTTAAGAATATGTGGTTGTCTATTGCGTTCACTGAGTTTACATGAAGTGAAAAAGTGTTGCAGTAACATGGATTTCTTTTCAGGTCGGCATTTCGGGGCCAATTGCGGGCCAAGTGGGGCAAAATCCAACGTTTGTCTTTATTGAATAAATTTTGTGCGCTACAAAATGCCATGAAAAAAACACTTTAATGAAAGAACATTATTATAAAAAATGGAATCTTTTTTTCTATATATGCTCAGAGAACGGATAATATTTTGGTTGCATTCTTAAAAATAAACCTAGTGCGATTCTGGAATAGCACATTTTTTAAGGAATATAACAGTGATATATGTTCAAAAATTCTATTTTGTAAATCTGTCATTTTGAACGCAAGTAAATTAAGTAATATACACATCAAACATTTGGAATGATAAAAGAAGACTATGATTCTAGAAAAAAATGGAAGAATTTTTGTCAATCAGTTGTTACAAACCAAAATTTTGTAGCAAAGGTTGTGAACCTATCTTCCAGAACCCTCACTGCAACAGAAGAAAATGTGCTTACCAAAGGTATAAAATACACCCTTGCTGATTCATATAACTCGGAAGATCTAGCTAATTTGCAGTGTACCCTAAAAAAAGGAGACCTCCGCCACAATGATTGCTTTACCATCCGAAACAATGCTGGTCATGTCTTAAAGGATTGAAATCAGTTTTACCTCTATAGTTTGGAGAAAAAGAAACACAAGGTGCTGAAGGAACTAAGGCCAGTTAAAAGTACAATACCAAGAAAGTATGGCCTCCAGAAAATCCGTAAACAAAATGTGTCACTCCATCCGATCTTGGACATGAGAAACTCACCGTACCAAGCCGTGGCAAAATGGCTTGCCAAACATTTAAAACCACTTCATAGCCGCTCGTACCCAAGAAGCCTGAAATACACGTTTGAATTCGCGTAGGGCTGTCAAGGATACAAATATTGGCGAACGATGATGTTGTCATAGAATATCTATGCGACGGAAAACACACTACCATATAGGGATGAGAGTCGAAAGACTGAAAGATCTACTGACATTCTGTACACAAAATGTACAATGTATCTGTAATGACCGGCTATACAAGCGAATTGACGGATTGGTCATGGGCTCACCAATTGGACCATTCCCTGCAAATGTCTTCATGGGCAAGATCGAGAAAACAATGCTCAAATACACTATCAATGACCTTTAGTTCTATGTTCGATATGTGAACGACATATTTTGCCTGACAAATAAGACCTCTGATATGGATTGTCGAGTCCAAACATTGAATACCGCCCACACAGCACTCACATTTGCAGTGGACATGAAGGCGAACGAGGAACTTGCGTTCCTAGACGTCCTCTTACACAGACAAGAAGATGGCTCCACACAACGCCAACTATTTAGAAAGAAAAACTTAACTGGGCAATATGTTTATTTGCACACTGTCGTCCCTCTTAACGTCAAACGGAACTAAGTGCAGGTTATGGCAGCCAGAATACGCCTAAATTAGTGGAAGAAGAATTGCAGCAACTTAAGGACACACTCCATGAAAACGGTTATCTGGAACGTGTCGTTCTTCAGAACATCAAGTAACGCGCCTCAAATGTCGCAATTGCAACGGCGAAAGAAAAAAATATGTTTATAAAACTGCCTTTTATTGGAGACGCAACAAGTGAAATTGTAAGGAGGCGCCTGAGAACAGCGGCTATGAATGCCTTCCCGGCTGGAAACTTGCGGGTTCTCTTCATTCACGCTCCCTTTCTACGAATGGGAGGTAAGGACAGACTAATGCTTCAGGCCACATCTACGTGCATCTATTCGTTCACCTGTTCCTGTGTTGTGGGCTAAATTGGAGAAGAGAATGCGCGAGAACATACCAGCTTGGCTCAGCAGGGGGAGAATAGACCGACCTCAAGCTCAATCGTCGCCCACCTAATTGATACAAACCACCAAGTGGACGCGAGTGAAGCCTTTCGGGTCATATACCGCACGCAAACGCACTTCTACAAAGGCCTGCGCAAGTGGTTGTTAACCACAGCAGA
The DNA here is from genome assembly GCA_036362985.1 of Ligula intestinalis. Classification (NCBI taxonomy): domain Eukaryota; kingdom Metazoa; phylum Platyhelminthes; class Cestoda; order Diphyllobothriidea; family Diphyllobothriidae; genus Ligula; species Ligula intestinalis. Next base: position 7,485 of record JAYGXS010001156.1, read on the forward strand.
AATAGTGGCAATCCGGCTAGCAAAACCCTTTGTATGCTGTCAGAAGGCGCTGGTCCAAGCCATCGGCCTCATTTAGCCGACTGCAAGCGAAGATCCAACACCTACGCAAGCCAAAGAAGACATAGCTGCGGAGAATAGTCAAGCGCAAGCTGCGCGGCTGACATACCTATGTCAATGCGCGGACCATGACAACATTCCCCATGTCTCATCTGGGCATGGCAACCAGCGTCCTAACCGCGCAGGCACCCATGTTCTGGAAACGAAGGAAAAATCAACCGCTTAAGTTCCGCACCCTTTGTCTCCCCCTCCCCCTCACTAAATTTGACGATTATATAATCGATGTAATTAAATGAACAATTTTAAGCCCCATATCCTGTAGAGATCTGACGATGAATGACCGAAAACGATCGTTTGCCAACACGTTTTTCAATCGTAGAAATGGGAATTTTCGCCGAACTTAGAGGGACTTAATATCCCTGGGTGTTAAGGGAACTCAATAACTTCCTGAAATTTGACACCCGACTTGCAGAAGCAAATTTTTGTTCCAAATTCATATCAGGATGCATAGATCGTGGGGAATTTTCGAAGCAATACTGAAGAACCTGCGCAGAAACCATATCAACCCCACCTCTGCAACGCTACAAAGATATGCGGGAAGTGATTTAGACACAGTTCGAGACGGAATTCAGGAGCTCCAGTGGAACTTGTGCCGGAAGACTGCTGTCCTCGACAATCTTGAAAATCCTGAGAGACAAGCCTTCGAGAACGACGTACTGACAATCAGAAATAGGCGAACCGAGGTCAAGTGAACCAAGCTCCTACGAAGTCTCCAACAAGAGAAAGGACAGACAGTGCTTCCGAACAATCCAGAGCAATACGTGCATAACCTTTCGTCACTACATCTTAACAAGACGCTCCTAGAAGTATTATCTCTTGGTCCTAAGTTTTGCGTGCCCCAACGGAAGCAAAAACAGCTAGACCTGGAAATACAATTTGAGAGTCTCTTCAGTCAGACCTCGGACCTAAAACCCTCAGAGGCCAGGGAAGTTGATTACCTGAAATCTACTCTTGTCAATTGCTGTCATCAATACTTAAGAAAGGCTCCAAAATCCATAGGCCCCCTGACCAAGACTCATCTAGATAGTCTGAAGGAGCTGCGCCGAAATGAAAACATATTAATAACAAGACCGGACAAGGGTTCGGGGATTGTGTTGATGGACAAGACAGATTATGTGACAAAACTTGAAGAAATATTATCAAATCGCACAAAATTTTCACAATCCGATAAAGACAAGGACAGGACTGAAGCTGTTGAAGACAAACTGACAAAGTTACTAAAAGAGCTGCACAAAGAAGGACGTTTACCAGACATGGAGCTGGAGGAATTAAGGCCGGTTGGTACTGCAATACCAAGAATGGATGGCATCCCGAAAATCTATAAACAAGTTGTGTCACTCCGTCCGATATTGGACAAGAGAAACTCACCGTACCAAGCGGTGGCAAAATGGCTTGCCGAACATTTAAAACCACGTTAGAGCCGCTTGTATCCATAAAGCTTGAAATATATGTTTTAATTCGTGGAGGCTGTTGAGGATAAATAAATTGGCGAAACCATGATGCTGTCGTTAGATGTTTCCTCACTGTTCACCGTCGTGCGGATATTTAAAACCATAGAATATCTATGCGACGGGAAACACACTACCATATAGGGATGACAGTCGAAAGACTGAAAGATTTATTAACAATCTGTACATAAAATGTACAATTTCTCTTTGATGGCCGGCTATACAGGCAAATTGATGGAGAGGCCATGGGCTTACCAATTGGACCACTCCCGGCAAATGTCTTCATTGGCTAGATCGAGGAAATGAAGCTTAAAGACAGTATCAATGACCTTAAGTTCTTTGGTCGATGTGTGGACGACATCTTTTGCCTGACAAATAAGACCTCTGATATCGATGGTCTTGTCCAAAAATTTAATACCGCCCACATAGCACTCACCTTTGCAGTGGAAACAAAGGCAAACGAGGAAATTGCTTTCCTAGACGTCCTCTTACACAGACAAGAAGATGGCTCGATACAACGCCGACTATTTAGAGAGAAAACCTGGACTGGACAATACTTTAATTTTTACAGTTTCGTCCCCGTTAACGTCAAACGGAACTAACTGCAGGGAATGGCAGCCAGAATACGCCGTATCAACTCTCCTGAAAAAGTCGAAGTGGAATTGCAGCAACTTAAGGACACACTCCGGAAAACCGGTTATCTGGAACGTTTCGTCCTTCGGAACATCAAGGAGCGTGCCTCAAATTTTGCAATTGCAACGGCGAAAAAAAGCTTTAATTATAAGACTGCCTTTTATTGGTGACGCAACGAGTGAACTAGTAAGAAGGTGCCTGAGGACAGTTGTTATAAATACCTTTCCGAATGCAAACTTGTGGGTTCTCTTCACTTACTCTCTCCCTTCTACGAATGGGAGGTAAGGACAGACTACCGCTTCAGGCCACATGTATGTATCAGTATCAGTATTAGTTTATTGAGGGAAAGATAGGTGAATGCATTTGAACTGCATGTTGGTAAGAGGATGATATGAAATAAGTTAATACAAAGAAAAATTTAAAATTTACGACAGTTACATGTTCCGGGAAGACTGTCTTCACAAAAGTAGGACAGAAAAATACCGAAACATATATGACTACTTGCAAATTGCGAGTAGTATAATTTGATGCAGTGCATGCGATAAACAATGTGATTCATTTGTAAGTGATTCATTGGAATCTAATGAAGGAGTTTTCACCTTCATTGCGTTTGCACTTGATACATGTCCAGTCTACTCTAAAATGCATGGACACTAGTGGAGAGGACAACCTCTTCGGGAAGAGCGTTCCACTCTGAAACTATTATGTTGGTAAAGAAAAATGTTATTCCGTCGATCCTTGCTTTGCCCGGGCGTAGTTTAAGGGAATGCCCGCTCAAAGTTGGCGTATTAGCCTGTGCAAAGAAATCATCAGGAACGAAAGAACAATGCAGGTTATTCATAATGCGGAACGTTAATATGAGGTCCCCCCGGAGTTGTCTGTAGGTAAGGGGAAATAGGTCGAGGATTGACAGTCTGCCTTCATAGGACAATGTTCCTAGACCTTTGACCATCTTTGTCGCTCACCTCTGGACCTTTTCTAAGACAGTACAGTCTTCGACAGTCAAAGGTCTCCATGCCTATATAGTGAACTTTAGGTGCGGCCGAATGAAGCTCCCAAAGATTTTGGAAAAGCTGTCTTTTTCAAATCCCGTAAAGGCTCGTCTAATCAGCTGTAACTGAGATCTGGCCGACTTCGCCGCCTTTGTACAGTTCAGCGTTGGAGTGAGTGAAGAAGATATCCACACACCCAAGTCCTTCTGACTCTCAACTTGTTGCAACGGAGTACCATTTAAAGAACAGAATTTCGTGCAGGATGCTCTAAAACTGCCGATTTGAAGAAAGTTACATTTACTAACATTGAAAGGCATAAGCCAAAGCTTTGACCAGTCCTCCAATCTGTTCAAGTTGGCTTGTAGATGGTTTTCGTCTTCCGCACTTTGGACAACTTTCCATAATTTGATGTCATCGGCGAACAAGGTTATTTCACAGTCTTCATCCCTGACACAGTCGTTGATGAAAACGAGGAACAATATGGGACCTAAAACTGAGCCCTGTGGGACGCCACTCACCGCAAGTAAACCTGAGGACTGCTGGCGACCGACTTGAACTCTTTGTGACCGTCCTGTCAAAAAGTGTTGGATCCATAGGAGGAGGTTCCCGCGAACGCCTGCGCTGTGGAGCTTAAGCAGCAGGCGTTGATGAGGACGTTATCGAACGCCTTTTTGAAGTCAATGTAGATCGCATGCACCGTTTTGCCCTCGTCACGTGCTTTGGTCCAGCTATCAAGTGAGAATAGCAGATAAGTAAGACTGGATCTACCACTGCGAAAACCATGTTGGGCATCGGAAAGGAGGTGATTCTGCTCGAGGAACTGCATCAACGCCGTTTTAATGATTTTTTTCATGATTTTGCAACAAATAGAGTTAAGGCTCACCGGCCTGTAATTATTTGCGGACGCTCGGCTGCCACTCTTGAAAAGTGGGATGATCGTCGCTGTTTTCCAATCAGATGGTAGGCAGCCCGTAACAAATGATGCCTGGAAGATAAGGGCTAACGGCTTGGCCATTCCAGAAGCTAGCTTCTTCAACAGCTTGGCCAGGAATGCATTTGGGCCTGGGGAGGTAGATTCTTTAAATTTACGAAGGTCATTCTTAAGTATATCTTCGGTGAAGAGGACTGTATCAATAGATGGGATCGAATTGTCTTCATAAGTGTGCATCTATTCGTTCACCTGTTCCTGTGTAGTAGGCTAAATTGGAGAAGTGAATGCGCGAGCACATACCAGCTTGGCTCAGCAGGGGGAGAATACACCGACCTCAAGCTCAATCGTCGCCCACCTTATTGATACAAACCACCAAGTGGACGCTAGTGAAGCCTTTCGGGTCATATACTGCACGCTAACGCACTTCTCCAAAGGCCTGCGCAAACGGTTGTTAGCCACAGCAGAAAAGTGGCAATCTGGCAAGCAAAACCCGTTCTTTGCTGTCAGAAGGCGCTGGTACAAGCCATCGGCCTCATTTAGCCGACTGCAAGCGAAAATGCAACACCTACGCAAGCCAAAGAAGACATAGCTGCGGAGAATAGTCAAGCGCAAGCTGCGCGGCTGACATAAAGATCTCAATCCGTGGACAGTGAGAACATTTCCCATGTCTCAGCTGGGCATGACAACCAGCGTCCTACCCGTGCAGGCACCCATGTTCTGGAAACGAAGGAAAACTCAACCGCTTAAGTTCCCGCACCCTTTTTCTTCCCCTCTTCCTCACTAAATTTAACAATTATATAATCGCTGTAATTAAATGATCAATTTTATGCCCCATATCATGTAGAGGCTTGACGATGAATAACCGAAAACGATCGTTTGCCAACACGACTTGAAAAAGAAACACTTAATGATGAAAAACTTACGAAATGCTTATCCTTTTTTTCTTAACAAACCGCAATGCAAGCAGAAAGGTGTTTACAATTTAAATATAGCACAACGTATAAACCTCTTCCAACAGATCCAACTAAAAAGCAAATGTCATCAATTGTCACTGTACTGAAACGCCGTATAACGACGAAACAACTGCTAGGGGATACCGAAAAATGCCTGAAACAATCTGAAGCAAACATAGCAATGGTGTACGTCTCACCCAAAGTTCACACACCGGAATATATATTGTTTGGTCGAAAGTTTCATTAATCTGTGCACTGAAATTAAAATTTCTTGGTAGCTATTCAGACAATTTCATGCACTGACGAAGGATTTTTAAACTTTCATTCTTACTTCTACGGCGTTTATGCAGAAACTAAGGGAAATACCCTGTCCGATGATGACATAATGATTATATTTGACGTTGATTCGCTGGTCACCACCATACCATTTGATGTACCAAGGCAATGCACCGAGAATGCCCAGAAGAGCTGGGAAAGAAGGTCTCTTCAACTGCCTTATTTAACCGTGTGGAAATTTGTCTAGAAAACTATTTGATCATCAGTCGTATCAACAAATAAAGGAGCTACAATGGTGTCACTCATGTCTGGAATCCTGGCCAAAATAGCCATACGGGGGCTAGAAATAATGACCCTTCCATCGGTGAACCCTAAGTTATGGGTACGGTGTGTATAAGACAAATTTTATTTTCGTTAAAGGGACCATGTTAAAGCACTCCACAAGACAATCAACTGAACCATTCCGGGCATTGAATACCCGCTCCAGATGGAGGTTAACAGCAAACTCCCATTTTTGGATGTTCTCGTGCAGCGGAATACTGACAGAACATAGCAAACGTCCGTTTACCACAATCACACATATGCGAAACTTATTCTTAATTATGAGAGGAACAACCCCATCTCCCACAAAAAATGTGACATCAACAACCTGCTTCGCCAAGCGAAGACACACTGCTCTGACGAATAAAACTACCAAAACGAGCTCAATTATCTGTTTGTATTTTCTCCCCCAATGGTTACCCCTAAGACTTCGTGCGCTGATGCATGAAAAAACAAAACCTGAACAAAAAGGAACCAGATTGTTCCACTCAGGCACTTATACCAAACACATGGCGAGCCCTTCCTTTTATGAGGAACTTGTCTGAACTTGTTGAAAGGTACTTGTGTTAACACCAAATAAAAGTGGCGCACAAACTGATCGCTAGCGTACACACTCAGGTAGTTCACCCTAAGGATAGGTATGGCTACCTCGCTAATAAAAAAACATCTACAAAATCCCCTTGTGAAACTTCTGAGACAGTTTATTTTGAACAACACGAAGAACTATCTTCAAACGCATCCACGAGCACCAATTGGTAGCAAAGAGACGTGACTGTTTGTACGAAGTTGTTATATTTTGCCTTAACACAGTAAATACCTTTGCATGGGACAAAAGATACAAAGCCGGAATTCGCTACTCCAAAAAACGCCGATAATTGATTGAGTCCATGCACTCCGGCTAACTATGCATCAACTGGCGTATCGAGTTAGCTAGAGAGGACAAACACATCCAACAATGTTGAAGAGCCTTAAGAAATCAAAATGCACCATCATAAACCCCAATTATCGTTTACACCGGATGACCTGGAATGACCCTAAAGTAACCCAAATTACATTTATTAATGCGCCATTACGCTATAACGACTGCTTATAATGTCCACCACGATGTGACGATAATTGTTATTCTTTACTAACGCTCAGACCAGATGAATATATAACTCTCAAAGCACTTTCGAAAGATAACTGTTCATTGTCTCTCAAGCCTGACGATCTGGGGATACAGTTTCGAAAATGTACTCATTTTCCCTAAGAATGTCTTTCTTTAAAATTACTTTTATTGGTGTTTCTGTATTAGTTTATATAAAATGTAAAATTTAGCTCATTTATGATCGGAACCTTTTCTTTTCAAAATAATTACAAAAGTATTTCGCGGAAGGCAATTACTCTAAGTCATCAAAAAATGGTACGTTTATAATTGCAGATGACAATTCGATGTTAATTAATGGTGATAATGATTTTGAGGCCATGTCGATGTTGAGAAACCCAGGTCCTTCTGTCTTATGGGCACCTGCGAATAAGGGGTTATAATTGTGGGGTAGTAAACTGAGATGAAGAAGGCAATAAGTGGAAATAATATATGAAAAAAGAGCCACAAATGAACGGTTATTTTAATAACGAGATAAATAATACCTGTGGTTATGATACTACGCACTATCGGAGTAAAGCAATCGCTTTTCCTCAAACAATAACCGGGAAAAAAATAAACAGTACGAAACGGAAGAATAAAACAAAGGTGACGATATGTAAAATATTGCGGAAAACGGATACAACCTGAATAGCGGTATCCTTGGGGGTAAAATTCCATTGGTGTTGTCAGTGCATTTAAAGTGCAGGGAAACTGGAAAATGAGGGCGAGAATTTTAAAGGTCAAAAATAGTCAGGGACCACCACAGGCCTAAGGGTAAAGGAAGGGGAACATAAGCGCTAAGTTAACGCTTCAGTGACAATAAGTTAGCTGGAAAGAATGTTATTGGTACGAATAATCAGGGAACTGAATATTGAAGTCCAAGGAAGCGGCAAACTGATCCTGCACGAGTGGCAACCAATGAGAGGAAAGCAAGATTGCAAACTGGCAACATTAAGTGTGCGCGTCATGGAAATCGCTTTGGCAGATGGCGCGTTATGTGATGAAAACAGAAACATCTTAACACGTCCACTGATTTATATTACAAGCAAGAGCTAGCACGCAATACGCGTTTCTGCTCGTAGGTGTAAAATTATCGAGTTAAGCATGTGCATTATTCTCTCTGTTGATCTATAACCCATGGAAGCCATAATGTCTTCCAAATTTTGCCTTTCAATGCTTTTGATGTTTATAGCAATGACGATGCAGTCAGTTTGAGTAAGCTCGTCTGTACCGGTCTCTCCGGATATATCGAAAACTATATCTGCAACATGTTTTTCCATGGTATGCCATACGCGCCAGGTCTCGATCATCTCCTGAAAAGACAAAATGAAAGTAAAAATTGACTTAGTTCTTTTGAGAATAAATATAATGCAGCATACATATTAAATGTCAACGTCGACTAACTTTATATCTTATATTGAAGACCACTGGTACTCGAACATCTGTTATTTTACTATGTCTCTTTTTATTCCTGTCGACGTCTGAATAGGTGTTATTGAAAG
>JAYGXS010001157.1:0-15779 GCA_036362985.1 Ligula intestinalis
TCCAGAAATAAACTGAAGGAACTATCAGCCCCATCCAGACATGATGAATTATTATCATCAATTGTGTTTCATAACTGGACGCAAATAATAAGCAAACCAACCAGGGGAAACAATATACTCGATGTTATTCTCACCAATGATATCTGGCCCTTATATACGCACTACGACAGCTTAACCTTTGATAGTGATCATAAGACAAAAAAGCAGTGCTCCCTCTTAACATTAAAATAAGACCTGATCCTAGTTACACTTCTATAAACTCCAAAAATCTTGACATTGCATCTATGAATAAGTACATTAGGTCATGGGATTGGAGCTCTTTCCTACTAACAGCATCCCCTCTAGAAGCTGTAAACATATTATATGCCACCCTTAATTTAATTCGAGATACCCCAATTGACGAGAGATCCCCATGTAAGAAATCACTTATCCCAAACTTCCTTTCCAAACGGCTAAAAAAACTTAAAAAAAACAACTCCACGACCCATGTATTAGTTATCTATCTACGCTCAGACGCATTTCAGAGATTCACGAGTTAGCCCAGAACATTGAAACAAATAAGACGATAGCAGCAGAACATCGGGCAATCGAGTCCCCAGAAGGGACAGCCCAAATCTTCAGGAAACAAATAAATAATCATCAAAAACAAGGCCCCCAAATCATGCTTGATGACCAAGGAAAAGTAATAACAAATGACAACCAAATAGCAAATATTTTCAACGAGTATTTCTCAACCAACTATTCAGTCGAGGAAGAACCAATCCCCCAACCAACAGAAATGACGGCACTAGTATTAAAAGAGATATTGTTTAACGAAGAAACTGTAGAGAAAGCTATCCGCCAACTGTCCAATTCCACATCATATGGAACGGATAGAATCCCTCCTTGCATACTGAGGCATATGACATATGCCCCAATACTTCTGTCTAAACTTTTCTCGTTACTGCAGTCAAATGGTAATGATCCAGAAATCTGGAAAAAATCATGTATCACCCCAAATTACAAAAACGGAAATCGTTCCAATGCCCAAAATTATCGTGGTGTTCACCGAACATCGGTTTAGGCAAAAATCTTAGAAAAAATAATTTATAACCAAATGTTAGACCATCTGACGAATGTAAATCTCATACCCCCCTCTCAACATGCTTTTTTACCGAAAAAGTCATGTCAGTCCTGCCATCTCACTTTCTTGGAATTCGTCTCCAGAAATCGAGATGATGGGAACACGGTAGCTACAATTTACTTTGATCTAAAAAAAAGCCTTGACAATTTTCCCCATAAAAGACTGATCGTGAAGCTAGTGAGTCACGGGATTCGCCCCCCCCCCCCCCCCTTGATTTCCTCAAATCCTATCTTCAAAACCGATTTCAAGTAGTACAACTTCGAAATATAGTATCAGAACCAGCTCATATAAGCAGTGGTGTTTTTCAAGGCACTATCCTAGGTCCCCTCTTATTTCTCATTTACATTCATGAGTTATCCACGATTTCAATCTCTGCTCAAACATTTTTATATGCAGATGACTTAAAACTCGCATGTGCCTTTAACAAAAATTCGATAAGTAGTGTGCATAGAACAATTGAATTAGACCTTCAAAAACTAAACGACTGGAGTGTTCAGTGGCAAATTCCGTTTTCACCAACAAAATGTCATCTCATGATTTTTGGACCACTAAAACTTCCCCCATAATGTTTAGTGGTCAAGAAATAAAAGAGCTAACATCTTTAAAAGATTTAGGTCTTAGCTATTCTAATACTTTTGACTTATCCCCACATGTTCAAAGTCCACGAACGCCATCAGAGTGAAAGAGAGATTCCACTGAGTCAGCACACAAAATTCGTGAAAGTTGTCCTGAATGTAGAAAGCTAGCTATAGCTCTCTTAAACATAGGGTAGTTTTGCTGGGTTTTAATACTTTTGGGCAGCTTCTTCCAGATTGATATGGCATTTACTGAAAAGAATTGCCGGTACTTAACTGTGCGTGCCATAGGAAGAAATAAAAATACGTCTCGATGACTGGCGCGTCGAGAATGCTCAAGCTCCCTTATTGTACTAAGAGGATTAAAGGTTTGATCATTTAAAAGTTTAAACAGTAAAAATAGACCCTTCAGCAATCGACGAAGCCATAGGGGATCCAGCTTTATAAGATCGCACCTTTTTTGGTAGGTTAAGTTACGGTGTTCTGTAGTGAAAACTCTTCTAGTGAAGAAGTGCTGCACCGATTCTATTCTCGTCCATTCACTAGTGCGCAGAAGACTGAATAAGGGTGAGCAGTATTCAAGACTAGGTCTCACGTACATATTATAAAGACTAGTTCTAACCTTGATAGTCTTAAAATTTCTAAGGATAAATCCGGTGGTCCGGCGTGCTTTCGAGACTATCAGGGCACAGTGCTCTGACAAATTGAGACTATTAGAGTAGGATATGCCCAAATCCTTGATAACTCCTGGGACATTTAGTTCGTGGCTGTCAATGCTTAATTCCGGTTGATGATCGTCGCCAACAACCATAACGGAACATTTGTGCCATGAAAGGGTGAGGCGCCATGTGCAACACCACTGGGCGAAGGCCTGAAGATCCTTTTTTATCAGCTCGAGCACGATGTTGCGATCTGCCGGTTTATATCGATAAGCGACTTTTAAATCATCAGCGTACATGAAGGGTCTGCCATACTGAAAACAATCTGAAACGTCGTTGACAAACAGGCAAAATAGGAGCGGACCCAGTACACTACCCTGTATAACTCCACTCCTCACATGCATGGGGTTGGAGATACCATTGGAAATTTTTACTCGTTGTGTGCGAGCATCCAAATAGGAAGATATGAAGTTCAGAGGCTTGCTACCTATGCCGAAGGAGGCCAGTTTCAGAAGGAGGAGGTTATGATCGACCCGATCAAAGGCCTTAGTAAAATCAAAATAGACGCTATAAGTGGCAAAACCGCTGTCTCTAGATTGCAGCACATAATCAAAGAAAGAGAGCTGGCAGGTGTCACAAGATCGTTTCTCGAGAAAGCCATGTTGAGCTGTACTGAGCAGGTTGTTCTCTGTCAAGTGACGCATCATCTTTTCTTTGATTAAGGTCTCCAAGATCTTCGATGCTGCGGGAAGTGTATTTATTGGCCTAAAGTTGTCGAATGATGTCGATCGGCCATGCTTGCGAATAGGCATTATGTGCGATTCCTTCCACAACGAAGGAAAGGTTTCGCTCTCAAGAGCAAGATTAAATACCTTACAAAGAATAGACGGAAAGATATCATTCGCTTCAGCTTTTAGAAGGCTAACTGGGACGCCATCTGGTCCTGGACTATAGGATTGACGATAACGACGAATGGCTACAGTCACATCCCAGACGGTAAAACTTATGGTTTCGAGTATGGCACCCGTCCAAGCCTGGATAACCGGAAGTGCAGCGAACGAGCTTTCACTAAACGTTTTGGATAGGAACGCATTGAAGCTATCGGCGGTTAACTAAGCGTCAGCTATGGGGTTTTCTAAAGCATCTTGAAGTATTGGGTGTTGCGTTTTCCTCTGCGCTTTTACTGTACGCAAAAAGAGTTTCGCAACATTAAGGGAAGGGTTTTCAGCGAAGTGAGCCTCATCGGCTATCTTCTTTTCTTCGGAGAGCTTCTTAGCCTGCTCAAAGATCAGTGTGATCAAGGGCAGAACGGAAGTGTCGTTTTGCCGATGCAAACGACGAGACAGTTTACGCAGCCTACGACGGAAAGACAGAGGAAGGTTCACTTCATCCTTGACATGTATTACTTTCTTACGGGGGACAAAGTGGAGGATAAGTGGATCCAACACTTTGTACAGTGCATCGGTACAAACATTTACATCCAAACATTGGAAAAATTCAGACCAATCGAGAGCGTTTAGATGTGCCAGTAGGTCAGCCGTGTTTGCTGATCGGAAGTCATGATAAAGACTATACTTTTGGGAAAATGTTTTATCCGCCTCCAGTTCTAGTTCACTAAAAACTGTAAGATAAACCTTTTGTTTTCCTCATCTTTTCCGGGCAGCTTTCCCCACGATTCCGAGAAAGGACCATTGGGAATTTAGGATCTCTTCTTGAAACTACCTTTCTCTGACTCGTGTCCTCCGGTACCAGGAAGCAGTCTTGCCGGCTCTCGTTTCGCTGGTCATCAACCATAATCAAGGCCTTATGTTTGGTCATCTCTCAGACATCCCCAACGATGGTCTTGTAGATTTGACGGACTTTTGGATCTCATACGGTGGTGCCCATCACGATCATAAGCTGGTGGGTTCCCTATGTTCTATTATGCCGCACCGGTTTGCGAACCCAAGTGTTTTGCCGGGAACACGTCTATACCAGTAATGTTTCGTTAATACCTATTGTTCTGCCCCACGCTCAGCTTCAACTGAGTTTGCTTCCAAGCCCCCCCCCTTACTAACTGAGGTAGTGGGTACCAGAATACATAGTCAGAATCTAGATAACGATGTGGCTCATCTGTGTGTGCCCTTAAAATTCACCTTCCGCGTGACACTTCTATATTCATTTTTTTCGAATCTAACAAATTCGCTTCTAAACAGTTATACTCGTCTTATAGCTGTAGACTTCGCATACTGTTTGTTAAAACAATTATTTCTAATACTTCGTGTTATCGAATTTTCGGTTTATTGATGAGACCCATTGGGCCAGAAATATACAACTTATTATTATTATGTTTCAGCAGATTTGCTTGAAAATTGAGGAAATTATGCCTGTTTTGTGGGACCAGAAAAATAGGAGGCGGTCGTAAATTAGGGTTATGATAAGAGTAATCATAATTTTGCGGAAAACGCACATGTGAAAATGATCTAAATGGGTATGGAAATCTGCGAACATAATCAGTAGATTTACATCTGCTGTAGATGCTGAAGTGTCAGCATAATTTATCGGAGGACGGGCGTTTAAAAATGGCAAAGCAGGTTGCTAGAAGCTATTCACAGAATTATTAGAGTGAATTAATTGTGGATTGTGGGCCATTTTGGGGATGAGAAAAGTAAAAACGTGAGTGTTTATATCTGGCGTACATGCTGAAATGTAAGTATGGTTCCAATCATTAGGTAAATTACTGATTTTTGAAATTGGCTTTACAATTGGCTTCACAATTGGCTTCCATTTACAAGGCACGCGATTATGTCTGTTAGGTTTAGCCTCTTCAGCAGGCGATGTTCGCTTGGAAGGCGAATGAATTTCACTCGAGTTAGGAGTAAGGATTACGGGTGAGGTTTCGGGTTAAATTAACGTTGTCGCTGATCTGGAGGGACGTGAACTTGCGCCGGCCTCAGAAGCAAGAATTGCGGGTGAGATTTTGGGTGAAATGAACGTTGTTGCTGATCCAATGGGACGTGAACTCGCGTCGACCTTGGGTACCACATTGGGAATAGTAAGGGTAGAATTGGGCTTATTTTTTGCAGATGCAGGCGAAATCCTATGTTCCATATAAAAAGCTCATGTTTTTTGCAGGTATTGAGCTGAACGCTCATGCTGAGAGAAGAGGTTGTCAACTTCTATCGCCGAAAAAAGTTTGACCAAAATCGGCGGATTTTTGCTTCGAGAAGACAAGCTTTTAGCTTCTGTGACCTGAAAGTTAAAGCCACACGAGTAAAGAAATTGACAGGCGACCTCTAGCTGAATTTTACTGTTTTGGACATTCTTTAAATGAAAATTATAACTTCTTATAACTTAGTAGATCATAAAACGTTTCCTTGATGTAATCGCGCCTGTTCCTTTCCGGCAAATTTGGCAGTATTTTACTCCACGAACGCTGGCTTGTGAATGCTTAAAATGGCTTCAGTCATCATTTTGATAAAATAAATGCAAAGATTTGCGTTTTAGGTGTTCTTATGAGGCGAGGAGAAAGCTGGACGAGCAGCGAACCAGCTGGCTTATTGTTCTGAGTTTCCAACTTTAAGTCACTTTAAGTCACTTTAAAAAGGGAAGAAGACTTTCGCCCTTGAGCTCCCTATTCATTACCAAAATCGCATAATAGGTCCACCGTAACAATAGTACACAATACAAATATACAAATGTAGGCTTAACATCAGCGATAAGTGTGAGCCAGTTGCAAGGTGCTGCTACTGACACTTTGTTCATTATATCTGCCACAGTTTCTCAGCAAATGAGAATCAAGTTTGTGTTTAAAAATGTCAACAGTATCTGACAGGACCACATCTGCCGGGAGTCCGTTCCACGCTCCAATGACCCTCTGAGAGGAGGCGTTTCGTCGAACGTCGATACGGGCCGGTTTCCTCTGTAGTTCAAAAGGATGACCTCGCAGATGGTCAGTTTGAGCCAATTCGAAGAAATCATCAAATTCTAGGGCGCAGTTTTGGCCTCTAACAATACGGTAGGTTTGTTTGAGGTCCCCGCGGAGTTGCCTATAATTGAGAGGGAAAAGATCAAGTTCGGTCAGTCTGTCTTCATAAGGCAGATGACCAAGATTCTTGACCATTTTCGTAGCCCTTGCCTGCACTCGTTCCAGGTGCAGGTAATCCTTCTTGAACCATGGACGCCAGGCCTGAACAGCATACTTCAAGTGGGACCGAACAAACACTTCGTAGGTTTTCCTGAAGAGCTCCTTGACAATGTTGATGAATCCCCGCCTAATCGCAAACAGCACCTGTGTTGCGCGTTAAGCTGCCTTTACGCACTGAGTAGATGGTTTAAGTGAGGAATTTATTAGAACACCGATATCCTTTTGTTCGTTCACATTTGAAAGCGAGTGCCCATCGAGGAGGTATTGGAAGGAATCGTTCTCCTCATCAGTCCTTCTAGTACGGAGTCTTAAAACCACATACTTACTAATGTTGTAGTTTAAGAGCCAACGAACAGACCAGCAGCTAAGTCGATTGAGACTCTCTTGAAGCGCTTTCCTATCGGCGTCAGACCTGATGGCTCTCCAGAGTTTGATGTCGTCGGCAAACATGATAGCGCTGCAACCCAGGTCATTGACACGGTCTTTGATATAGATGAGGAAGAGCAGTGGCCCTAAGACAGAGCCTTGGGGGACGCCACTCAGAACAGATGTAGGGTTTGACTTTGAGTCACCGATTCACGCAGTTTGCGATCGCCCTGTGAGAAAATCTGTGATCCATGCCAGCAGGTTTCCTCTTATGCCAATTGCTGACAATTTATACATTAGACGCTTATGTGGGACGCTGTCGAATGCCTTCTTGAAGTCCGTATAGATGACGTCAACCTTACCATCTTCATCTAGTGCGCGTGTCCACTGCTCAGTGGAGAGTAGAAGGCTGGAAAGGCAAGAATGGTTCATTCTGAAGCCGTGTTGGATCCCTGACAGTAGGTTGTTCTCCTCCAAGAACTCCATTGTTGTCTTCTTAATTATCGTTTCCATCACCTTACAGCAAATACAAGTTAGGCTGACGGGCCGGTAATTGTTAACCTTCGTTCGGGCTCCGCCCTTGTATATCGGATAAATATTTGCCATTTTCCATTCAGATGGCAGTTTTCCTAGTTCAAATGTAGAACGAAAGATATGTGCTAGGCGCTCTGAGAGTTCGCTTGCAAATCTTTCAAGAAATTGGCTGGTTTATTGTCTGGACCGGATGACTTTGCTTTTTTGAGGCTCTGCAGCTCCCTCTCAACTACAGATGTTGGAAGTAGTAGAGAATGAAGTGCTGGGCCGGCGTTTGCAACAGCACTGTTGGCATTATCAAAATGAAGCTCGGTTTCCCTAGTGAATACCAAGGCAAAGAACCGGCTACAGTACTCGGCTTTCTCGTCATTCTCAACGACTTCTCCGCCATCATTATTCTTATGTACTGCGACAGGATCCTTGTTTTTTAATCTACGGTTAATATAGCGGAATAGAATTTTGGGCTTTTCTTCGGCCTGTTGGAGGATTCTTGATTCCTGGCCTGGCGAATTGATTTTTTACTGCATTTCTTTGGCGTCGGAATTCCTCGAGGTGATTTGGTCACCCAGTTTTCCTGAATGACTTCCATTTCCTATTCTTTTTCTTCAGTTGCCTGTTTAGGTTTCTCGTCAACCAGGCAGGACGACTAGTCGTCTTGTGTACCTTGACCGGACAAAAGTGCTTAAGCAGATCTAATTCAACCCTCTTGAGTGATCTCCAATCCTCCTCCGGATCCCCCTTGAGTAGGCAGTCCCAATTCACGGTCGATAGTGCATTCTTCATTGAATTGAAATCTGCCTTCCATATGTTTGGCTGGTCCTCCGTTTTCCTCAGCCGTTGAGTATGAAGTGAGTTATTCCACATTAGCGTCGTATGGTCACTCTTACCGAGCGGAGCACTTGAATGAATTTCATCTATGTAGGACAAATCCTTCGTGAAAATGAGATCCAAACAAGTAGCCTGCTGGTTTTTTCGAAATCTGTTTATGCCCTTAATGTTCTGAACTAGAGACAGGTCAAGCATGAGATCCATTAATTTGGAACTGAAGGAAGTTGACGCCGCCTCAACTGTCAGGTTGTTCCATTTAATTGCAGGGGCGTTGAAGTCACCAACGATGAGCACCTCCTGGTGGCTAGCAGCTTCTTTCACCAGACCAAGGAGTGAGTCGTCGGCTCCGCTCAGAATGTTTGGTGGCCGGTAAACGGCCAGGAATTCAAGGTTCTGTGAATTCGCCTTCTTGATCTTTAACCAGACGGACTCATACTCCAGGTCTAGAGTGTGTTCTCTTTCTACAACAGAGATTTCAGTTCTGACATACACGACAACCCCACCTCCTTGTCGGTTTTGGCGGTCTTTGCGGAAAAGCAATAGTTTCTACTTCCATTTTAGTTGCAAACGAAACGATTAAATTCAAAATGCTAAATTTGCCTTTGTGAATGAGACGTTGTGTGTTAACTGATATTCAAAATAGCAAAAATCTTCCATCGGTGTGTAGAGTATTGTAAATATTTAAAGGTCAAGGTCGAGCGCTGGTTTAGAAATTTCAGCTAAGTCATCAGTCTTATATAAATCGATTTATCTAAAAGAAGATACGACTATTAGTCTTTCGTTTTCTTGTATAAATTATCCGTAAGTACCAGTACTTACGCTTGAAAAATCTGCTTTCATTCCTTTTGTTGGTTTGGTCTCTGCTTGCTTACCTAGCATTCTGTTAAACATCTGTCTTGCTTTCAGCAACTTATATAAGCTTAAACATTGATTTCTCCATAGAATTAATTCGTAAACAGATAATTTGTCTAAAAAACTCGCACTCTTCAGGAACTGATGGTATCCCCAATTCAGTTATCAAAAGAGTGTCGGCCTTTCCCAAATTACTTAGCCATATATTTTCAGTCTATCTCTTAAATGGTTACTTTCCTGACACTTGGAAGACATCCATTATTCTTCCAGTCTTTAAATCAGGATCTCGTTCAGAAATAAATAACTACCGCGGTGTACATAAAACCCCGGCCCTAGCTAAACTTCTGGAGAAGATAATTTTTAATCAAATTCTCGATTTTTGCCTAAAAAATAAGCTTTTAAGTGACTCGCAGCATGGTTTTCTACCTGGAAGATCATGCGAGACGTGTCATTTAGCTTTTCTTAACCACGTCACTTCCCTCCGTAACGAGCAGCAATCCGTGGTTGTTATCTACTTTGACCTGAGCAAAGCCTTCGACAAGGTACCGCACAGACAGCTTCTGGTAAAACTGGAAGCCATTGGGATCCGTCCCCCTCTCCTCGACTTCATCGGTTCCTACTTGTCTAACCGCAGCCAGAAGGTCCTAGTGGGTAATAGTTACTCCACTTCTCAGCTGATCACGAGTGGCGTTTTTCAAGGCACTGTCTTGGGTCCATTACTCTTCATTCTATACATAAACGAAATTTCGGCTGTTCTAAAAAATTCACACACTCTCATTTATGCAGACGACCTAAAATGCATATACTCGTTTTCTAAGGACACGGCAAGCATATGCGTTGATAAAATAAATGCGGACCTACTTACACTCTCACGTTGGAGTGCTACCTGGCAGATGGAATTCTCTCCATCCAAGTGTAGTTTCATGTGTTTTGGTCCCGCCAAGCTTCCTCGTCCCCTAGTCTTTCAAAATGCTCCAATTTTAGAACGATCCACTATAAAAGACTTAGGTCTAAGCTACACAAAAAACTAGCATTGTCGCCTCATGCCGATCGAATATCTGCGAAGGCTGCACAGATATGTGGTTTTATATCACACAATTTCTTCCTGCTGGAAATAAAGTTAAAACTTTATCGCATGTATGTTCTACCCATCCTAGAATACTGCTGTCCCCTCTTTGGTCTAATGAATGCTTCAGACCGCAGTAAGATTGAAAATGTACAGAGGGTATTTACTCGCAAAATATTCGCTCTTCCTCGATCCACGCTTTCTTATACGGAGAGATGTCAGTTAGCGAACATGACATTTCTTTGGGTCAGAAGACTCGAAGCGGGCCTCTGTTTCCTTTTTCGCGTTAACTCTACCCCTAACCTTCCACGAATCAATGCTCTCATTCCCGCAGATAGACCTTATGCCACCCGTAATTCCTCCAGGATTATTGCACCCCCCTTAAGCTCCACTTCGAACCATTCTCACTTCTTTGCCTCCAAATATGCCTTCCTCTGGAATAATATTCCCCTCGAAATTAGGCTGTCGTCTAACTTAGCAGGTTTTAAAGTCAAATTACGTAAACACTTAACTTCAGAAGATATAAAGTCCTTGTTATCCGTCTCCTTCCCAAACACACAACTTTTGGACTTTGAAAAGGGTCCCCCTGGTATCTGAGGTTGTTATGTTTACATCAAATTTTTTCCATACATGTCTATTTCTTCATTCTTTTAGTGATATTTACAACGATGTTTCGTCCACTTCTCTGTCCAGTCATCATTGCCGTTTTCTCTATTCTCCGTTTTACTACCCTGACGATAGGCTTCATGGTCCTTAGTCATGCTCGTGGCGGTTCTGCTATTTTCGCCAGCTCGTCGCTAAACTCCGCAGTCTACAAGGTCACAGCTCGGACGTTTCGTTGATGATCAGGTGACCTCTGCCGTTCCCTCATCTTCCTGACTCTGTTGTTCTCGATGGTCTCCTCCGGTCTCATCTCCCTGATGGTTGATCATGAAGCCAGTCGGGCGGTGTAACAATGGTGAAAGACAGCCTCTGCTATTATATGATGTCTCCAATCACAAGAAGCGTTTCCCACCCTCATTCGTTCTCATCAACAGTCCTGTCTCATTTGCACTACAATCAATCCTCTCAACCAAACCCCTTAACTTTTTTGAAGCAGTTTTTTTCTCCTACGTTTTGTTTTTTTTTAAGCAGGGGTTCGCTGAACTCCGCCCCAGCTTAAATGGTAGGAGTTTTTTTTCACTGCTTCCTTCTTAGTTCACCATGCGTTGACTACTATTTTAAAATGACGATATGACGAATTTATCTACCAACACTACTAAACGCTCCCGATGTCTATGTGGTTGTTTCATGGAGAGCAGCACTTATCAACTGTGTATTTATTTCTCCACAGCACTAAGTTAGCAATGACGAGGCCCTCCGGGCCTAAAATATAAAATTTATTTATTTATTTATTTATTCTGAATTCCCGACTGTTTTCGTGATAAATCTACTTGCTGCTTAAAAAGTATGAAGGCGACACTTTCATTCAGTAGGAAACCTCAGAATTACAGACCCAAGCGGTGTCTGCGAAAGGCAAACATCAGTCTTCAGCCTGATCTGATTGCCGAGCAAATCGATTTGTCTGCAATGAAAAATTGCAACAAGATTATTTTGAAATTTGGGTCAGTTCTCTCAATCCATGGGACCTTATTTGAGGGAAATATCTCTGCAATTTCTTCGCAGGAATGCAAACGTTTAGATACTCTCGTTAATTTGGTCGCAAGTGAGTTACAGGATAGACATAAAAGGACGTTTAATTTTATTCTGAACAACGTTCCGAAATCAATTCGGCCAATGGACATTTCAATGCATTTCCTCTACTCCTGCGGATTAAACTATAAAATAGCAAAGGCTATTAGACTGTGACCTCGCAGTAAAAACCCACCCATTTTAGTCAAGCTATTTTCATCCATTGAAATAGACGCCATTTTTAAACAGCAAGAGCTTGTTTCCAAATATCTAAGAAATACAAAGTACTTCCTCTGTCATGGTCTCACTCCAATGGAGCGAAGAATAGCGTCAAGTTCTTCTAATAAAATTGTCTACTCACCGCAACCGGCTGAAGTTCCCGGTCGTAGCCCTAGGAAGCCTAGCGAGCTATGTACTCTTATTCCTGGCAAATCTAGATTACTGCTCCACAGTACAGCAACTGACTCATCCCCCTCAAGTCACCAGCCATCCCCGTCTACTTCCAACTTAGATGCTTCCCCAGTTGCCATAACTGGTAATTCTGGTAGCCCTCCTAAAAATTCCGAAAAGCCCTCTACGTCAGGTAGACAAACAGCTTCGATACTCAAACAGAGTTTTCCCAAACCTTCTATTAAAACACCCAATTCAGGTCGTCAAAAGGGTGGGATGCGGAACTCAACAACGAACATGCAGCCTTCCCAAACACAATTTAAGCCTATACAATAGGAAGATAACAAACATATAGGCTTTCGAATTTGAGCTGCCGGTTTTTTTTTGCTCTCCATTCACGCGGGAATTTATTAGTGTATACCAGACTGTCTACTTCTCTATTTTGTTTTTCTGCATTTCTGGACATGAGGTCATCTCTGCTGTACACTCGTACCTTTTTGAATGCTCGAAGGACAAATATTCTATCGACGGAAATTCATAACGAACATTCATGTACTTTTGGATTAATTTGCAGAACCTGCAGTACATCAGCACCAAATGTTATCCAATGGAATGCAATACGATCGCGTAAGCATCGATGCGGTTGGAAACAAGCTATGAAGCGTCAACCATTAGCCTCAATGTCTCTTCCGGGTCTAATGTCCACTAACTGCAGGTCTATTTTCAATAAAAGTCTCGAATTGGATGCACTTATATTGAAACAGGAACACAGTAAGTGCGGTGCAATCTGTCTTCAAGAGACCTGGCTCAATAGGGATATAGAGTCGTAGCTCATCACACCTCCAGCGTATTGCTGTTTTCGTTCGGACAGAAAATCCCAATCAATCAGCAGAGGTGGCGGAGTAGCAGTTTTTGTAAACCAGCAATGGTGCACAAACTGTAAGTCCGTTTTTTCTTACTCCGAAGACCACATAGACGTTATTGCAGTAGTTTGTAGGCCTAAATTTTTACACAACTCAAAAGGCATCATTTATGTTAGTATTTACATACCCCCTTCCACCTGTCAAGATGCCCTTACCCACTTTTTCGATTTTCTTTCCCAAAAGCTTGCCGCACTGTCTTGCGAGCATGTAATTATTTTATGTGGGGACTTCAATCGAGTAAATCTACGTCCCCTCATATTGTTAGGATTTAGTGACTTAGTTAATTTCAATACACGAGATGACGCCCCACTCGATCATATACTGACTAACTATCCGAAGCTTTTTGCTGTAAAAAATAGAGCTCCATTGGCAGGCTCAGACCATTCCGTACTGCTCTGTCAACCAAAAATCTATTCTAAGACCAACAAAGGGCTATTAGTAACGCCCGAGAGGAAATTACACATTCGTGACACGTCCCCACATAATATTTCCTTGCTTCAGACTTGTATATCTGAATGCATTCCCATCTTTCTCGAAAACAGGAATGTAGAGTCGTGTTCGAGTTATTTTACAACATTACTCAACGGAATTTTTAACATTTGTTGTCCTTTTGACACGGTCATGGTTAGACCAGACCGAATATCTTCTCCCCACTTAAAAACTTTGAGAAGACACAAGGAACTGTTCTACAAACTAGGTTTACGAGAAAGATTGAAGGACGTTAATGCCCTTATAAAACGCGAGATCGCAAGACTAAATGACCTTTTTGTTAGTCAGTTATTTACTTCTTCTACATCTTCGTCTCCTCTCTCTTCATCCGAAATATGGAAAAGTCTTAAACGTCTCACTGGTCAACGCAATACGCTGGCATATGTTGACGCTGACCTAGACAGCTTAAACTCAAACTTCATCCATACTCCCACCGAGTCCTATCTCCCGACAAATGAGATTTCGTTACCACCGAGTGATTTTTCTCCAGTGTCTGTGGCAACAGTGATGAAACACCTAAACAAGGTTAAAGGTACAACAGCTGCCGGACCAGATGGCGTCTCCCCATTTCTCCTTAAATCTTGCTCTTTTCAATTAGCTCCTGTCTTGGCACATCTTATTAATTTATCTTTCATGGAGTCCAAGATTCCTGACGGTTGGCGTTCGGTCAAAATCACTCCTATCCCGAAAAAAACCACTTCAACGGGTCCCAAATCCTTTCGCCCAATCGCCTGCTCTTCTGCACTCCTCAAACTTACAGAACGAGTCGCTTTGGACATCATTAAGCCGTTTTCATCCAATTTTTCTGATCCATTGCAGTTTGCGTATAAGGCGAGGCGTAGTACACTAGATGCAGTTGCTTTAGTAGTCCACTCTGCTCTTAGGGACTTGGATAAGGGATGCCGTGCTTACGCGTGTGCTTTTCTTGACTATTCCTCAGCCTTCAACACGATCCCGCGCCATCTTCTTCTTAGTAAAACCTCTGCATGTGGCTCTCCTGGCTGGGTTGTCTCATGGCTAAGGGACTATTTTTCTTCCCGCACCCAATTCGTTCAGACCGGGAAGCGAAAATCGACGGTCCTTCCCAACAATTGTGGAGTTCTACAGGGGTCTATATTATCCCCTCATCTTTTTTCCCTCCATACTGATGACCTACGATCTCCAAACGCATGTTTGTTTGCCAAATACGCTGACGATATGGTTGTCGGCCATCCTCTCAAAAGCCAGACCCATCTCCAAACACTGAAGGATGGACTGGACCATGTCACAGCATGGTCGTCAGAAAATGGCCTTTTACTTAATGAGCGGAAGTCAGTCCAGTGCATTTTTCGGCTGCGACCCCCTACCAGCCCTGAAACCATTGACTTTCTGCCTAACAATATATCCTCCTTCCGATACCTTGGTGTAACACTTGCTTCCAACCTCTCATTTACTCTTCATATTGAAGACCTTTTTATAAAAATCCGCAAACTTTTGTATTATGTCCGCCGCTTGCGTTCATATCACACCCCACAATCTCTCATCTGGCGTTTTATAGATGCCTGTATCCTCCCTCTTATTCTTTATTGCTCTCCAGTTACTTTTCCAGCACTACTCAAGAAAGACTTGCTTATTATTAAACGTATTCTCCGCGTGCTCTCTTCAGCTGCCGGTTATTCCTATGTTTTTTAGCTGACCTCATCATACAGCGACATTTTAAATCGGTCAAGAATTTCGTGGACCGTATTCTAAGTGAGGTCGCTCACCCTCTCCACTCTGAATTAATGGCTGCAAAATCTTCTCGTACCATGCGCCGAAGCTTCCGTCATATGACCTGCCGTACATCGGCCTACCAGTACTCGGTACTCCCATTCTTAGCACGATTCCTTACGTGTGAAGAAATGGAAATTGAGAAGCTGAAGGCAGACCTGTCTCCATAACAGATGTGGTAACCGTGTCGACTTCTTACTTTGAGCATTTTGTTATCTTTGACCGCTTACTCTTGAGCTTTTTGAACCCCATAATTGATCTTATTTTTACTCTCCGTGAATGGAGCCACTTTTTTGCTGAAAATTTTGATATTATCATCAAAATATAGTTCTCTACTTATCTATCTATCTATCATCTATCACATTTATCATACTGGGCCAGGCTTTCCACCGTTTAATCTTCATGGTGACCTTACCTCACCCCCCCCC
>JAYGXS010001158.1:0-15776 GCA_036362985.1 Ligula intestinalis
CCCGACACTCTGCACCGAAATGTTTGTTGGAGCTAGTACGCGAAAGAAGAACAAACAAAAACATCTTACAAGACACGTCAATCAAGAAATCGACGATTGCAAAGATATGGCTGCAGATTTCGATTTAATTCAGCTATTTTAATATCTAAATTAAATTTGATTGGGTTGCGTTCTTCCTTCATGAGATGCGAGACAACGAATTGTAATTGCCTTTATATCTTTGAATCGAAAAACCGTTTGTAAAGAGGGAGAATTGACCACTGTAATCTTTCACCGTAATACCCCTTTCCCCCTACAGTCTCCATCCCTCCAGCCCGCCCTCTCATGTACCTGAATTCTCTGGTCCCAAACCTTGTCTCACTGCATGGTCTTAAGATCCTCCAATTTAACTTTAACGGCCAAGTGGGCAAGCTTGTTCATCTCCTGGCCTTTATGCGTTCGCAAATCATAGCTGTGGTGGCTCTCCAAGAGACAAAGTGGTCTAACTCCACTAAGGTCCCGTCCTGTGCCGACCGCAACAAAGGTGGTTGCTTGGCCTTCTGGTAGACAAATCCATTGCCCATCACCAGCTACACCTGCTTGGTGCCGCATGCACGAAAGTACTGGCGAGTTCCCTTAACATTTGCCCAAAGCGAAGCGGGAACCGATCAGCTACCGTTCCCCACCTGTGTCCACAAGGAGGAGCGGGCCCTTCGTTACCTGCTTCTGGCAGCAGCAGGCCACCATATACCGAATGGTCGCTCCGCTCAAACTACCCAAGCGAAGCCTCCCGACTGGAACGAGAGCGAGACGAGATCGGAGCGCGAGTCGCAACTGACCCGCGTGTTGGCGAATTCAACGGCTTGATTACCAAGACCGTCAATGATGACAAACGGTAACGTTGGCGTGAAAGAATTGCAGGTTCTAATTTTCGCGGGAACTCAGCTGCCACCTGGAAACTTCTACGCAATCCGACCATGCCCCGGGCTGACACACGTAACCATTCTTTGAGCTTCGGGGACGGCAAGTTCATTTCAAACAACGGTAAGATCACCGCGAAGATGAACAAGCTGTTCTCGCCCCACTCGGCGCCCAGTCCCAAAAGCCATTGCGCCCTTCTTAGTCTCCTCCGTAAGACCTTCCCCCGGACATTTCTTTCTCGGCCTATCCCATCCTCGCCGCCGTCAGAAAAACGAAAGTCTCCAAAGCCTAAGGACCAGATAGCCTGGCTCCTATTCATCTGCGCCTGATCGGCCCCAAGGTTGGTGCCTACCTGACAGGCCTTTTCTAATCTTTCGCTGGCCAGTTCTAATATCCCCGATTGCTGGCGTCAGTCAACCATCATCCCCCTGGTCAAAGCTGGCAAGGACACCAGTCAAGCGACGTCCTATCGCCCTCCTCAGTCCACTGACAAACATTTCGGAATGACTTCTCCTACCAATTTTGAAGTTCGCAGCGTATCTGTCCAGCCACCAGCATGGTTTCAGATCGGATCGGGGCATAACAACAGAGCTTTTCGAGCTCAGTGACGCTATCCACGAGGGCTTCAATCAACAGAGGCCCGCTTCGCGGACCATGGTTGTCTCAATTGACCTGTCACGAGCCTTTGACTGCGTCCGCCACGATCAGCTCCTGCAGGACTTGGTCTCCCTGAACGTCTTGACTGGTCTGGTCCGATGGTTGCCAGCTTACATCCGTGGCCGTCACGATCGTGTCCTTTACCGGGGTGCTCTCTCTAAGCCCCGTCAGCAGACCAGTAGAGTCCTTCAAGGCTCTGTGCTCAGCCTGACGCTGTTCAAAATTTACATGCAAGAATTTCCATTCCCACCGGCCCCCGCCAACGTGGCATCATGCGTGGATGATGTCACCTTCTTTTGTCAGCACCAAAATATTGATTAGGCTGCACAGGTCCTCTTTGAATTAATGCCTTATATTGTGGACTTTCTGACGCAGCGCGGAATGTCGATCTCGGCAGCCAAGTCGTCCATCACTGTTTTCACGCTAGATCCGAAGGAGTTCAAACGCCATCAGGATATCGTTATCAGCAGTGAGGCTTTACCACTGGTCTATAAGCCCAAGCTCCTCGACGTTCATTTAGATCCGCTCTTCACATTCGCAGACCATGCGAGGGATATCGCATAAAAAGTGACCCAGTGCACCAAGGTCCTCAAGGCTCTCACAGGCACTTCCTGGGGCTGCTCGAAAGAGTTGCTGACGACCACAATAAATGCAATGGCCAAGTCACATCTCACCGATACGGCATCAATCTGGTCTCCCACAATCAGCTTCTTCAGCCTCCGCCGCCTTCAGTCAGCACAGAACGGTGCCCTCCGCACGATCACGGGCTGCTGTAAAATTTTGCCCGTCAATCACCTTCATGCGGAGGCTTCTGGCCTACCGGTCGCCGCACACAACAAACTCCTCGGCTAGCTGTTCTGGTGGACCTGTTTACATCCTGACATTCCGAACCACCATCGTTGCAACGCTCCTTAGCCTAGCCATAACGTTCGGACGTCTATCCAAGGTCTCCACAAGGCAGCTGTCGCCTCGTCTCTCCAGGATATACACATTGGTGGCTCCGCCATCAGGGCAGGCTATCAGCGCTGTCACCAGAGAGCCGTTGTAGACGCTTTATCCAGCTACCAGCTCTTGGTCCTTCTGGGTGGCTATCCACCTCCGATTGCCATCTCGGAACGTCATCTCCCACGCGTGACTTGCTGTACCCCTGTTTAGCTTCGCAGTGGCTACTCCATGCAGCTTCACCAGGACCAACACCGGCTGGACCCGTCTTTACTCGACTGCTGTCCCAAATGCGGCGTCTCGCCACATGACTGCTGTCACTTCTTCGCTTGCAATTTGCGGCCAGGCACCCTACTCATCCCCGAGGACATTTGGCTCAAGCCAGTCGAGGTTGCAGCCATTCTTTGCCTCCCAACTGCATCCAGTTTAGACTCCGGCGGGAACCCCTGATCCAACATGGGCTACCAACCAACCAACCAACCCATGCCACCTTAAATACTGCGGTAAGCTTCAATTGAATTTATAATTTTTAAGTCAAGAATAGACGACAGTTTGCCCTTTTTATCATACCTTCAGATCATAAAAGTGGTCATAGTAGGTTTCATCAATGAATCAGACTTTATTTAAACTATATTGACTGTTCTCAAATCGTGATACCCTGTCAGAGCTTATGTTCTGAGCTCCTTCAAATTTGCATGCAATTTCTATTGATTGTGCTGCAAAGTTGCCACTTGTAAAAATGTTCATTTGAGTTACTACACTTATGATGCAGCATGACGGGCGGACATTAGTTGACTCCATGGGACAAAGACCTGGTAAAGATCACGATCAAAACCCATGTGTGACGTCCTCATATTTTTATCCACATGATTTCACATTAGTCCTCGCATATATACAAACCAATAAAGTGTTTATTGAACAATTACTGCTACTGCTTCGACAAAAAGATACTTGCATCAATACGTTACTAAGCACTTCTGTTTTTCTTTTGAGTGTTTCTTTCCTATATGGCAACTGCTAATGACCAGCGAAAGTAAATCACCTTCTTAAATTTGTAAGCTACATGAATTTATCTGACTGAAAACTGAACCTTTCTGCATTTATTTCTTTCTCAACAAATAGTAGCTATGGGAAATGGTCATCTAAATTAAACTATCTTCGCTGCAGTACACACGTATGATGAGATATGCAAAAGACTACTTCTACATCTAATGACCTTAAATACTGCACTCACACCAAGTGATGCAACACAACAAATGAAAAGAAATAATACTTTTTGTGCATAATTGTAAGAATCTCGTTACCAAACGCAATTACTTAACCATTCCTCTGTGACAATTCGAAGCTTGACCACGCGGGTGCAAGCAGGGATGGAACTATATCTTACTATGAAGCAGGAAACTCTTCTGCCTCAAAGCAAACTGTCTTAAGTAAAACATGTACCTAGAAAAGTCGAGGCTTATAAAACATATACGTGAACCGTTTACAACTGGCTGTTAGTAGTTTACATGGTGCAAAATAATGTGGAACATATTGAAGTTATTGTGAAATGCTAAAAGCTGACTTACCTTGCGGCCATGTATTCACAGATGTTTCTGAAGACACGGCAGAGCAGTTTTTCACATCACTTACATCCTTGGGACATATCTCCAGCTGGCATTGATATAATGTGTTCGGAATCTTTCCACCGATTCGGCATGAAAAATTTCCTGTGCGAAGTGTTTCCCTGCAGTCGTCAGCGAGAATATCATTCACTGCGACCCGAAAAAGTTTCTCGGGATTTCTTGAGTAATTCGAAGCCCAGTGCACATCAAAAGAAGTTGGTCCATTTATTCGAACCTGAAACATTATTACTGAATTGCGGAAAAAAGTTATAGTTTAGACACGCTTTAGAAAGTAGAAATACGCCAAAAGTTAGCTTAAATGTCCAAAGTCTTACAGCTTAACACTTTTGGGGGAGAACTTTGTCAAACAAGCATCTACAAACGCCACTGAGGGTAACTTAGGTTTCCCAAACGAATCCTACCAGCACGATCCTCGTTTTCCTCCGTCAAAGGCTTAAACCTTTGACGTGAGCCAGGGTTATATTTATGCACACTGTACTTAACGTTAAAGATAGAATTGTGAAATTCCTATAACAAATAATGATAAAAATTTTAATACTAATATTACATCAAAAAAATATACTTATATTTCATATAACATGAGTATTGGGGGTTTTTAAAGAGAGGTACCTGTCCCACTGTCCAAAAATTTGAGATGTGAATTTTCCTATGAGTCTGTGTTTTAAATTCGTACGAAAGCTCATGCACCACATGGACTTTTTTTAAGTTCGGAAGCCTACTCGATGGGTGTTTGCACATTTCTGCGTGAATATATACCCGATCAACAGTGACAGCAAATGACAGGTGGCGAGGCGCTGATGAACTGCGGTTCGATGAAGTGCTTATGACCCACCTGATCAACGCCAGTGGTGGACCAACTAAGCCATCTGTGAGTGCGTTTGTTTGTGTTGTCCGACCAGCTGGTCTTCAGTGTAATGCTTGGCTGATGAAGGCTAATAAGCCCAAAACAGTTCAGTATCAAGCTACCCCCAGATGCAGTCATATCCCACTTGCTGCTATTATGACTTGGTCAGCATCGGCCTGGCAGGCGGTGACCCGTTGGGGACCTTTTGACCACCACATGAACTTTGTTCGATCGGAAGCCTATTGGATCGGTGTTCGCACATTTCTGCATCAATATATATAGATATATATATATATATATCGATATATCATATGATATATTAATTTATATATGTAAAAGAATATATTATAAAAATAAAAATGGGCTTAGAATGAGAGTTAACTCAATTGAAAAACTTACAGGAGGACTCTATGTTCCAAAAAGATTTTAAAAAACTTCCGAAGAATAAAATAAAAAGCCATGAATTCATCGAAGGTCAGAGTCTGTTTCATAAATGCGGGTTTATGCAGCGCAAACGAACACATTTTCAAGGTCAAAAATGCATGATACTAAATTTTAGGCAAACCAATCAGTAGTAACAAGGGGGAGAGAGGTGTAACAGGGTTTAGGGGGGATCAAGGAGATCAGATTCTAGTCTTAATTGGGGACAGAGAAATGGGGGTGGGGAGAGAGGGGAAAGGGGAAGGTGTCAGACTATTAGTTAATGTCATCCAGTGGTCCTCGTCTCGGATGACATTAACTAATTGTCTGACTCATTCCCCTTTCCCCTCTCACCCACCCCATTTCTCTCTCCCCAAATAAGACTAGAATCTGATCCCCTTGATCCCCCTTGATCCTGTTACATCTGTCTCCCCCCTCTCTCCCCCTTGTTACTACTGATTGGTTTGCCTAAAACTTTCGTTAACTCTACCCTCCCTTATATAATGGTAATAAATTTGATGAAAAGCCATTATTTTTCCTTATTCTGCATTTAAATATATCCAGATGAATGCTTCAAAGAGTCAGCGCTTTTGTTCTCTCTCTTCGTGAACCCAATTCCTTACCTTCTCTCCCAGCGTGTTTATCAAATGGGGTGTCGTTCCCGCAGAGTTTTAGATAAAGCAATAGTGGAAAACTTTAAAAGAACCTTCGGCAGAGATATGTTACCAAATAAACCGGAGCCCTTGAGACTGACAGCTTAACTTTCATAGGTCATAATTTTCTCTGAAATATTATGAACCAGACAGTTTTTTTCTACACTCAGTTTTTGGGTTGCAAAAATGCTCAGTCCTGTTTCTTCAACACTTAAACTGCTACTCCCAAAATAGCCTGTAGTTTCCCATATGGCGTGTACAACATATGGCTCACGTTGCAGTCAAAGTGTTAACGACATATAACCGAGTTAAACTTGGTACTTAGTAAAACTAGATAAGAGATGATCAGTATTAAGCACTGGGCCATATTTGTTCCAGCAAGGTGAACTAGAATATACCATAGAGTTTCCTCAGTATTTGATGATATGAATTACATTTCATTTCTGTTAGTTCATAGCGGAAAATAGGCATGAGACATAGAGTTCCTATTCAGAACGGGTAATATAGTTCACTGAATAAAAAATATGGCTTGCCAGAATTTCAAGGGAGCTATAGAACATGACAACCTGGGTGTAAGTTTCAAGATTAAGGTATCAAGGCATCTTCTAAAGGATCCAGCAATTAATTCAGTACAAAACATACAGGATGAGTAGTTGACAGACCTTGGAAAGAAAGACAGCGTTTGCCCCGCTTCCTCTGCCTTTTAAACGCGCAATTTAAGTTGATGATCTAGGATTTTCGTCGTTGTAGCCAACTAAAAGAAGTCACAGAATATGAGGTAACCTCCCATTATTAACATAATGCGGAATGCCTGGAGGTCCACACGTGTTCCCACATACCTCAAAGGGAGCATCTTAAAGATTTAAGAGGGTTTGCATATTGTAAGGGGCTTTGTCTCTTAAAATTTTTCTCGGTTCTCCTGTGAAGGTTTTGCAGATTATTGTGATGATGAGCTATCCAGTGCCTCCAGGCTTGCATAGTGTACTAAAACGTAGCATTCTTGGGGTAGGTGCCCTGATCAAAATAAACAGGAATTTTCTGATGGCTTGTAAATCGCCCGCTGCATTCTTCGCTAACCTCGAGCAGTGAGAGGGCGCTTTAAAGTAATTTTTTGTCAGTACACAGCAATTTTATTAGGTTTGCACGCTCGGCAGGTTCTAGTTTTCGGATCTTGTTTGACAGCCAAAGCAGCGTATTGTAAACTTATTGACGTTGAAAAGTAGAAAATAACGTTTTAAAATGTTTCCAACCGATTTAAATCGATGTAAAATATATCCCTGTCACCAGTTATTATCCCATTGGGTAAAATAACTTTGATTTATTTCCATTCTTGGATGCAATCATCATAATATTTAAGGAACAGGATGGAAATATGCGGTGACCGCAGCAGAACTCAACTTCTCTCGTCCAATACGCACAATTTCGTGCCTACCCATAAGGAAGTTACCCATCCATTTTAAGTAATTACCTCTGATTCCTATTCGGTCTCGTTTTTACAGCGCTCAATATTATCACCTAGTTTCATAGGCCTTTTGAAAGTAAATGAAGGCCATATTCAACCCGTGCTTATGATCGTGAGCTCTGGAAAAATTGCAATAAATTTATGGTTAGAAATTTGGTAAGGGAGGATTAGCGTTTAGGAATTAAACCAATTCAAGATAAGTGCCCCTCTCCATGAACTTAATCAAGATAAATATCGCGCTTGTGGTCTTCTGACTTTCTCTGGATCCCAACTTCTGTCTTTGCATAGGCTACTTTAATGCACGAACTCACAACCGAAAAGAACTGTTCCGGAATCAAATGTGTTTAAAAAATCTCTGACAGACGTACAGAAAGCTGACTGACACGTTATTTTGCAAGCTTGTGTGAAATCTGGTCAGGTGCAGGAAATTTTGCAGCCTTTAGTTTCTCTTATGCCCTTGGGATACAAATTTCGGAAAATATGTTAATGCTTCTCCGTTAGATTCATCAATTCTACTATGAAGGTCCCAGGGAACCTTGTGTCGTGCGTCTGGAGTGATCGGAAGAACTGCAAAACGCATTCAGATTTTATCCTTGCCTGCAGCTATTTCAAACAGCTGTGATTGTTCCTTACATATAAAATGGCGTTTATAGGTTATATTTCTGCGGCACTATCCCTATAGTTACCGGCGTTTTGGATCTAGGAGCAAATTCTTATCAAAATCCAGGATTGTTTGAAGCGTCATGCTTTTTAATTAACACCTTTGTATTTTGGGAATGGTTGAAGCGTCCGACAACCCTGTTATAATTCAGTATAGTCAGTGTTTATAAGGGAGAGAGGCAGAGCCTTTGAAAACCTTATTTACAGATAACACAATATATTCTTAATTAAATGTATTTTCTATCAATATGTTTTCTTACATGACTAGGCCGTTTGTTCTTGTTGGTTAGTATAACGTGGACAGTATTTTTCGATGAGCTGTAGAAGGATATCCAGCCACAGGTCCGGGCTTAGTTTATATTACGCGTATGATAGAGATGCTTTCGAGTTCAGTTGAAGTTTCTCGCATCTGATGGAATCTTAATTGCCAAATGTAACGCATTTTTAGTCAGCATTAGGTGGAAGGGAGAAAGATGGCTTGTTCCACGTAAGTAAAATGGTTATTTGACTAAGCATCAGCATGAAGATAACCAGGTTGATGATATCGGAGGTCATTTCGAGGTAATACCCTGAAGGTTAATGGGCTGTGTTGGGCACGACTGCCAGCATTCTTAAACAAAAGGAAAGGGAAGGAAGCGATCGGAAGTGAATGGATGGTACATGATCAACGTAAGTAAAACCTGAAAGTAGCCGCCATTGGCGGAGATAAATGAGCACACGATCGCGAATGACCACAGGTTGGTAGATTAGGTCGTAGTTCTGAGCGTTGCCAGGACAAGGAGGCTGAAGCAAAGTAAGATTTGCCGTTTTGAAGGAATGAATCGACACCGCAGTCCGCGTGAGATGAACTTTCGGCGGAGGACGTTGTCAGGAGGTGCAGGAAGCCATAATATTGACGACACCGATTTAAAAAAAACGCAAGTAAGCAGCACATAATAAATGGGAGAATGGGCCGTTGCTAACGCAGTGCACTGCGTAGAACGCATCTTAACTTGACATGGCTGCGACGAAAGCTGGAGATATCCAGCTAATTAAAACTGCAACGTCATGTTATTCACTTTAAATATCCACGAGCATAAAAGACGGGTAAAAAGGCTACATGTATTTATCGAAAAATAAAGCGCTTGTGAAGCGCGACTGACAACATTGTACATTGGTGCTGATAATTGGACTAGTAAAGAAGAGGGCAACATAAAAATAATGAATAAGTGAAAGCCGCGATACGGTTCAGCCTGGAAATCTTGCAGGGTTGTCCATAACACAATCTAACGAGAACGGTGGCGAATGAACATCACCGTTACAGAGGAAACGTTCGCGTTTTTCCATCTGCCTAAGAGAAATCAAAATTTACCGAAAGTGGGGAAGAATCAACGTTACCTTGACAGAAAAAAACATTTGGCGTTTTACATTTGCTCAATGGTATTAATAAGCTGTCTTTAGCTGTCGGTGATTTTGCGGTGCTAATCGATACTGCGGTGAGGTGGAGGCTGTCCAGGGTCTCCATGCTTGGATAGCGAACTCCAGTTTCGGCCGCACAAATGTTTCAAAGACTTTAGCGAAGCAGTTTTTATCAAAGGTAAAGGGACACTTTTGATAAGATAAAGAACGGGCATCGCAGACTTGGCTACTTTTGTACAATGCAGCGAGGGTCAAGTGACGTCGTGATCCACAGTCCCAACTCTTTCTGCGTGTTCACTTCTTGCATTCGAAGGCCATTTTGGCTGAAAACCATGGGCTTCTGAGAACCGGGTTGGCCAACTTGTAAATTGCTGCATTTTTTCTAATTAAACGGAAAACGCCAGCTTTTGGACTAAGTTTGAAGGCGGTTTAGGCTAAGCTGCAACTGCTCCTCGACAGCTGCATTTCTGATAACGTTCCAAATGTAAATATCGTCGAAAAACAAAGCAAAATCACAATCCTGTTCATATATGAAGTCCTTAACGTGCATAGTGAACAGCATAGGACCTAGGATAGTGCCTTTGGGACACCACTCTCGACCACAACCTCTGCCGACTGCTAGTTGCCCATATGGATGGTTTGGGAGCGACCACGACGGACGTTTCGAATCCATTTCAGCATATTTAATCTAATATCGATTTGGCTGAGTTTGTGCAAATGTCTTTGGTGTGGTAATGCCTCCTTGAAATCAATATGGACTACATGAAGCAGATTTCCCCCATAAACTGCTCGAGTACAGCGTTCATGTTGCGCATCTGATAGAACATCTGGTAGTTTTTGCTTTTCAAGGAACCCCATCAGCTCTCGCTTTAAAACTTTTCTATTAATTTGCAACAGATTAAAGTAGAGTTAGTTGGTCAATAATTGGTTGTGGAAACATTTCTGATGCCTTTATAAAACGGTGTGATCTCTGCAGATTGCCAATCGGCGAGTAAACAACCAGCTTCAAACCAGGTATGGAAAAGCATATAAAGCTGTTTAGTTAGCTCCTCAGCAAGGTTTTTCGGGTAATTTTGATAAAATATCACCGGGATTAGGTGATATCTTGTCAGCTAGTGACGAAAACTCCTGACGAACTTCGGCAAACGATACAGAATCAATCCTTGGACCATCGTCCAAGCCACAGTTAGGAGGGATGAATCCGCTATCAACCGCAAAGATCGATTGAATGAATTGTTAGAGATGCTCACCTTTTGCTCCTTTTTCACTACGTTCTACTGCGTCGCTTTCCTTCGAAAGCGGAAGTGGTCTGGTTTCGTGTAGTCGTTCCTAAGTAGTCATATAATAACTTCGGATTTGTAACTGCACGCTTATGTAAATCATTTTCAAAATGTAGGCAGGTCCTGAAGATTAGTCGTTTGAGGAGGCTTCTCTGCACGTTGTATGCATCAATGGAAACACGATTAACATCCGCAAGGACTTCTTCCACAAAATTCGCTATTTAATAACCTCTTCAGACTGTAGGCAATAACTTCCTGAATCGTTTCAAATAACCAAACGTATTGCCGGAAAATGCCGATTCTCAATCGATGTTTTTAAGTTTGGCCTTCATTTGATTAAAGTACTACGCCAAACATTCACCCTAACCCTGGTGTGCTGCTCAGGTACCGAAAATATTGAATAATCACAATGAGGTACGACTGGATCACTTTGACCTAGAGGGGGTAGGGATTGCAACTCCTCAATGCTATTGAGCCGTTAATCTTGCTAACTCAGCCAGCAGGTCAGCATCAGCCTCGGGATCACTGCTGTGTGGTCAGTTGACGGTCAGAACTTCCAGGCTGTGTGGTTTCGGTACCTTTATAGTAAGCCAGATGGTCCTTGTACTGCAAGAAAACTAGTTTGTTTTGTGTGAGACTAGTAGTACATATTTAACTTAAGTTATACCTTCTCCTCCTTGAAGACCTCTCCAATATCTTCGAAGCTAAATAAATGGAAGGGGGGTGCCACTTCGTGGTCATCCATCTTATCAGACAGCTCAGTTCCTGTTAGAGAGCATGAAAAATAGAGACCTAGGCGTTGGTGTAGATAAATTAATGCGACATATTTTTGGCGGCTTTGTCACGGCTCAATTTTAACTCCCAGTTAAGTAAACAGTCGAGGCTTCATCTAAATGGGTTCATTGACGTCAGATTGCACTTTGTGCCGTGGCCTTGGTATTGGCCTTGCTTATTAAGTTTCCTGAACAAACCACCCCTGCTGCCTATAGATTTCCCGTTTGACATGCTACATTCCATGATTTAGGTTTGGTCACACACATTCCAGTTAGCGAATACTTAATTTATGCGTGTAGTAGGACTGGAAGCCAGCCTATGCTTCCTGTTTTACGTTAACACTAGCCCTTATATTCCATGAATTAAAGGTTTCACTCAGACAGATCAACTTTACGTCACTCGCAACTTCTGTTTGATAATTTTACCAAGGTGTAGCTCTCCATCTATCTGTTCAATTTTTTTTCCAAAATATGCCTTTAAATGGAATTATCTTCCTTTCGAACTCTAGTTGTAGTGGCATTGAACTGCCTCTTAGTTTTACTCGGTTAAGTATACCTTGATTTAATTTGACAGATTTTAAATACGGCATGAAATAAGCATGTAATTTTATCTGCAAACGACTTTGTTCGTATTTAGTAGTTCGCAACAGGTGGGATACTCCTATCTCATGTTTCTGGATAGACTGTTCCGCATCCCACAATGCAAGCTTCTACGTTATTAAATTTCAAAGGAAAATAACGTTAACATTGCCATATAGAAGATATAATGTACTTGGTGTCATTTTTCTCACCAAACTAGCAATGTTTGGACTTTGGAAAGGCTCCCTGGATAATAAAAAAATGGTTTGTTAATATTCTTACACTATCCTCGGCACAGTTAGGCTTCATTTACCAATTTTACCATCTTTTCTCCGTTTTCCAACTCCAATGGTGGTCTTCGAGGTATCTGTTGATGATCATCGCGGTATTTTATGTTTTCAGCAATTTTTCGGTGGTCTTGGCAAACTGCTTCGTCACAGTAAGTGATGTTCTCGTAACATCTGCCGTCTCCTCTTTGGTTCGGCCAGGCTTGCTCCCGCATAGCTAATCACTGACGTAGCACCCCCATTATGCTGCATCTTCCACGACAAGAAACGTTCCGAATCCATCAGCATCACTATCCAATCTCTGCGTCATATTAATTTTACTTCATATTAACAACAGAAAAATGTTTGTCTCCCATATTTTTTTGAAATCAGGGATTGGCTAAACTTAGCCTTTGGTTTTTCTTAAAGGAATAAGCTTTCACTGTTTCTTTTCTCAATTCGGGAAATTTACCATATATTGTTGACCATTGTTTTAAAAGACTGCCTGCTGTGAATCACATGTGATTTAATATGTGCAGAATACTACTCATGTCTCTTGTTAGTACAGTTCCTGTGATAACAAATTCTGTATTTATTTTTAACACATCGCTAAGTCGGTAATGTGGGGCCAGCCGGGCCTCATATATACTACTACTTTTGTTATAATTAATATTCTCGTCGACGACCACGAAGTTATGCTAGGCGTTTTTGATTCGCCCAAAAGTTTCTCAGAAAACAAGCTCAATAATACCATCAAATGGAGCTATACTCATCCGTATGGCCTATTACGTCAGCTTAATTTTCTCTAAGTGCATCCAGAAAAAAATGCCCTCTTCGACGGCAGGCAACACGTGCAATCCCTTAATTAGTTTCGTCGGGTTTTGGACAAAGCAATAACTCCACTCATACCGACGGATAACACTGGAACAAGATGATAGAACATGAGGAGGAATGCTACTTGTCGGCCTTATTTTTAAGCACAACAGGGCATCGGTCTTTGCGAGGGGAAAACAGGGCAAACTGCTCGAAGCTCGGTCTTTAACGAGTTGACCACTTTCGCAGGCACGGAATCATCTACTTTTTAAGTTGAGCAACAAAAATAGTAAACCAAAACGGTTGGAATTACCATTAATTCCAGTGGGAGTGCTAGTGGAACCAGCTGAGCAAATAGTAATTGCTCCGGCGAGCATGTTATCTTGATAAATAATTCCCATGCATCGTATATTGTCACATATCGATGAAAAACTCGTAAATTTCACTCTAATAAAGATTGAATTTATCAAAAACTGCTTGTACGTGAAACCGTGGGAACATTCACTGCTCTTTTAGCCTATCTGCGTGGCACCATACGGGTTGTGCAATTGGTGAAATGGAAATCAGCAATATGTTTTCAAAGCATTATCTTTATGTTTATTTGGGGATACTAGGGTCTGATGCATAGGCAGTCAGGGGTGGTGTGGCGGCAACACCCTCACGCCTGGCATCATTTAAGCAAAACCAGAGTATCTATTGTCATCTGCTACGACCGTCCCCGTCACTGCCGTTTTAAGGTACAAGGTTTCACTATCACACAGGATGAGGTTGTTGCCTGAGCCTATTTCTGTCGAACACTTTGGTTGCTTAACATATAGGAAATGTGACTTTGTCTTTTGCTTCCATGCTGAATGATAAGTTTAAGCTTTCACCAGCGAATGGGACAGCAGATATACAAGCTTCATCGCTCGATACTTGGAAGAAATCCATGTTGCCAGCTAAACCAAGCACACTCTGAAGAACAGGCATAGCAACCCTGATGATAAAATTTCTGTTTACCTCAGGTACTGACACAGCCTGTGTGATGGACTTCCCTCAGCCAAAGTTGGCCACATCAGCAACTCCAGTAAGCTAAACCAGAAGTCGAAGAACGAACTACTGACACGGGAACCAGTCTTTCCTTGCTTCGTCCAAACTCGGCAGCAGAAACAAATACCTGTCTACGTCTGGCTGTTTTTCATTTTCGATGCCTACTGAAGCTAACAATGTAAAATACGCCTAACAAGGTCTTGATGAAGTCCTTCTGCCCCCCGTTAACCATATATTATATACAACGTGAAATTGTGAAACACGCAAGCAGAGCTATAAAAAAAAGCCTCTAATTATCTTAGAAATCATTTTGATTAATTAGCTTACAGTCGATGACGGCACAAGTCAAAAGATGCAGTGCAATCTTGGTTAACCGACATAATTTAAGAAAGGACTAATTTGAATGAATGCAAATTTACCTAGAGTTTCTTACGCGCAACCTAAGAACAAAGGCTTCGGAAAAAGTATGGTTTTGAAAGGCAAAATGTCTTCTATTATCTAAATTTTGGCAAAAAATTATCGAGAATAGGGGATGGTGGCCGTAATGCTTAGTGCATCATAATAGCTTTGAGCGATTCAATCTGTATGTGCCCCAAGGATGATTGGATGTGAGGAAATGTTTTTTTCTTTTATCGGGTGGTGGACCGGTGGATTAACCTACCTGAGGTGATTGGTATGTCACAGTTTGCGGCAACATTCAATCGCCAACTTGATTTGCATATGTTACAGCACAACGTGAAGTATTTGACCAATAAGCCTTTAAAACCATCACACGATGTGAAAGTCAATATTTTCCTGATTGAAAATATGTTTACATTGTTTTCAGTTCTCGAGATTTTCATGTGACAAATAGGGAATTCAAAGCGCTGGACAGTCGACCTTTTTCTTTATCTTACCGTCAGCATCAGATCACTATCCAAGTCTACCATTTGCCTGGTGCCGATACGTAATATGCCATCAGATACGAAACTATTCGGGTAATCCCACACACATCAATTGTGGAACACACAAACGTGCTCAGCAATTCTATGGCAGTAGTTGAAACCACCGTCGGACGATGTTTAGGATGGATAATAGGACATCTAAGAATGCAAATGAAATAACACCTGATGGATATTGGCCAAATGGTGGAGGTAAGAACCACATATGAACTCTCCGGCGCTTTGCAGAGGCCACTGCAATATGGCGAAGAAAAATAGAGCTCTGTATAGAGCACGGTATACCACAGGTGAGAATAGATAATTGACGTATTACAGTTCTTCTTCTGTTTTTTCGCTTCCTCTTCATCGGGTGGCTGATCTTTCACCTAAGCAGTGCACTTCAATCGCGCCGGAATCTTAGCTCATCCTGCCTTCACTATACGTACTATTTATGGTTTAAAAACTTAACCAGTATATGTATTTGAAAAATCAATGCTATTTTTTAAAGTTTTTATGCGCATATATATGCGACTTTTCAAAAAAACTGTTAAATCA
>JAYGXS010001159.1:0-15768 GCA_036362985.1 Ligula intestinalis
GACAGTACAAGGCTCTTTCCTCCAAATAACCCAAGCGGACAATCTTATCAATGGAAAACTGGAACTAGACTCAAGATTCTAGTGAACTATCAGTCAATTACTCTTTACAGATAAAGGACGATGGCCTGTAACTTTGTCTTTTGACTTCTAATTCTGGCTGCGATTAAGTCGTCTAGTTAACCACATAGAAACAGAGTTGAACAGGCCTCCGCGAACTTTTGATTTGTCTGTTTTCTTGTGCGAAAATTGTAATTATTTTAGAACCCTTGGGTTTTAACTGCGAATATCATGCGTCAAAAAGGCGTTTCCGTGCGATTTTTGTTTATTCTGCACAATACTTGTAGAAACAGAGACCAACGCTCCACTCTGGGTCCCAGATGACATACAAACATCCCCATTCAGGCCTTCATGCCCAGCAGCCTTCGCATAAAAACCCGCAACGGCACAGGTGGCAAAAGTTCTGTATCATGTGATGCTATTTTTGAATTCTTTTGGATCCTGTTCAGGTAAGATTGTGGTTGGCAACGCCTGCGAGAGACAAAGATCGTAGTCTGCATTGGCATTAGGTGGGCGATAAACACAGCCAACAAGTAAGGAGTATTTGTTTTTTAGAACAACTCGTAGCCAGCAGCTCTCCTCCACCGCTGTGAATTGTGGATAGTCCAACGGGAGAAATGCAAGTGGCTGCTTTATAAAGATGCAGCTTCCTCCGCCACGGCCATTGTTTCGATCGTTCCGAACGCATGAATAGCCTAGAATAGAGAGTTCTGAGTCAGCTACACAGGCCGATGCCCATGTCTAAGTTACCATAACAATGTCTGGGTGGTTGACGAAAACCATAGTCTGGAGCAGAGGCATTTTATTATTCAGTGATCTGGCATTTAAAACGACCAATTTCAGAGGGCATGTCTGAGGTTTCGGTGGCGGAACAGCTAGGCCGTCACTGTTACCGGCTTCGACCAGAGCGATGTCCTTTTGACCTGAACTATTTGTCCCTCTCTTATTTTGAGATTCGTCTCCCCATTGGTTCTCCATTTCTCCAGCTCTATTATTAGCTGTCTCATCTTTCTCCGCTCTTTCAACTCGTAATCCGGCTAAAAAAAAACAACTTGCGAATGCAGATTCCGTAAGGATGGTTTGCGCTCTAGAAAGAGTTTCGCCTGTGCTTCAGTTTCTAAAATAACTTTCAGAGGTCGTGGCCAAGAAATTGATTCTGGAGCTGTTGGAGCCTTCCCTATTCGAAATGCCTTAAGACTGCGGAAAGACTCGCCTGGTTTTAGCAACGGCTTAGCGTAGACTCGCATAAGACTCATGTCATGGTCAATTCGTTCTTGTGAAATTGACGACTCTGACTCTGGGGCCCCTTTTACAACTATTTTCTGCTTGCGACTCAATGGGGCATATGTTGCAAGCTGGCGTGTTTCGGCCGAGGGAGCAATTGTATCCGGTACACGCGGTTGTGATGATCTGGCTATTGGGTAAGCTGAGGGCAAACCCGTGAACCGTTTGGCTTTCTTAGGCTTATGCCTCTTTTGAGTTATGATCTTGTCAAACTCTTGGTCATCGCTTTTTTGTGCAGAGTCGAGCAACGATGTGGTGCTAGGATGCAAATCCCGATAATTGCTAATGTCGCTTAAGCCGAGTGACGATGGTATAGCCCGTGGGCTTGACACATGATCCGATATGCAGGTTTCAGGCGTGTCGACAGAAATGTCCAAATCAAGTCAATATCAGCGTCAACTCGTTCTTGTGCAATTGTTGACGCTATCTCTAGAGCCCCTTTTACAACTATATTCTGCTTGTGACTCACTGGTGCATCTGTTGCGAGCTCACGAGTTCCGACTAAGCGGGCATCTGTATCCGGTACTAAAGGTTTGACGGGTCCTGATGTGCCGGTTTTTGGGTTAGCTGACTGCGCATTCCTGGCCCATTTAGACTTTCGAGCCTTTCTAGCCCTATGCTTTTTTGGCTTCATGATCTTATCGATCTCTGTATCATCGCTTTCTAGTGCAGCATCAAGCAACGATGTGACGCTAGGACGCAAATGCAGATCATTGTTAGTGCTGCCTGAGCCGAGTAACGATGGCGTAGACTGCGGATTTATTTTAGTTTCTTTGCGATCGAGTGAGACGCCCGGTGGTTTACTTGGTTCGGCAGATGATTTGCGAGTTTCAGGTTTACCGGCTGAGGCTATCTGAGCATATGTATTTTTATTTACCCCCGGTTTTTGGTTGACAAGGGCTGTTTTAACCACTGTATAAGAAATATGCGTTTTTAGATAGGCTGTCTCTTGTTTCAGTTTATTTACGTCGTGGTAAAGTTCCTGCTTCATCTCCGAAAACTCCTGGCGGAGGACGAATTCCTCACAGTCTAACTTCGGTAAACGTAGTAGACATCTTGGCCGTTTGGCGGGAGGTGGAGAATTTATTAAATTATCTAAGTGGCCATATCGGCAGTTACTTTCTGTTCGTATCTTATCATGGTTGTCAAGGGCCCGTGTCAAAGTGGCCGGGCTGCCTGAGGTGCTAACACCGCTAATAACCAGATTTGGCGACGCGGGTTCGAGATCCGGCGGAGGCGTAACGTTTCGTGCTAATGTAGCATCTAAACTCTATATGTTATGTAAGATTTTTTTGTGTTGCGACCTGCGTGTTATACTGCCAATTAAGTCGGAAGCCAAACCAAAGAGCCCATAGGAGTGAGGCGGAGAGAAGATCGATTGGCCAGATAGTGCAAGTTTACTGAGACAAGCAGGTTACAGCAAGTCAGAGTAAAATGTTGAGTTCCTGACAGATACAATAAAATGTGTTTGGTTAAAAATTTCCTTAGGAATAACGTGAGAGTCACTTTTATCCTAACGTGAGAGTCACTTTTATCCTAAATATTATGACAATATTAGGATAAGGGGATATAACACAGTGATATAAGGACTCAGCCTCGGCGTGAAATTCGGAGATGTGCAGATTTTGTGGCACAGAGGAGTTTTTCACAAAATCGACACGTCCAAGAAGCAATTTCCAAACTTTTAAAATAATTCACAGCGGAGAAATTTTTCAGAGCGACCGGATTCAGATTTCCACGTATAAAATTCCAAACTTTGGAAATATATAGTCAATTCTTGAATAATTTCCAAGAAGCGTGTCTTCTATACTGAGATTGAGACTAAAAACAGATAAGCTCGAGAGACTTGAAATTCGCAGACAATTTCAAACTTCGCGCAAGCATTTTGTATAATGCGCGGGCAGGACTGTTGTCTTCTACCTGGGGACTTCTTCGAGTTAGCAACAACGACGAACTTAAGAGGGCATCTCTTCAAACTACGCATAACAGGGACCAGACTAGAACCACGCAAGTTCTTCTTTGGTAATAGAGTAGTTGAAGCTTGGAATGCTCTCCCCGAGGATATTGATATGTCCCCATCTGTGGATGCATTCAAGAGAAATTTAGATTTTCATACCCGACATGCCGACTAAAATTAGACCTGGCGAGACTGTAATTATATAACGATATATATATATATATGTATCGTTATTTATGTATATAAACATACTACTCACTGATTTTCAGAAATATGTTAGTTAATAATAACTAGAATTGCAAGCGTCGAGTCCACCAAACGTTGTGATCCGAGGCTACGCGGATTTGTAAAACTTTTCCCATTTCAGGCATGGAATGGTCTGTCCGCGGACATTGTCACGTCACCCTCTGAGCCCACGTTTACGATTAAGTCCGACGCATCGGTAGGCATGTTTACGACACTATTATGTTAGAACAAATAGCCACTGAGCGCCCGATAATAAACTGCCAGTTGCCGAATGCAATTTGTGGGATAATCACATTATAAAAAACATACCACTCACTATTTTTTAGCAATATTTTTTTTATAAAACTACCGATTACATTTATTCTGTCACTTAGTAGGCAGACTCGGTAACCCAACAAGGGTGCACAATGGGCGCATCGCCGACACTCGATGAGGTTCGCGTGACCTCCGCAAACTTCTCTTCATGGGACCCTTGGTATTATGGCAAAACCGCGGTGGACTCTCCCCGACATGCTTCAAACACTCTTAGAACAGGCCATCCGCTTTGAATATACTCTGCAACCCCCCTCCACTCCCACCCCCCGGGTGACAGTTTTTCTCCTTAAATCTCTCAAATGGCATTGAAACCCCTAGACTTCTGGACAATGCCTAAGGAGTTTTTTCACTGTCGGTCCTCAAATTTCTGGCAACGCCACTGTTCTGAAATGTTCTGCAGATCAAATGCACCGAAAAACTGTACCAATAGGGAGTTCAAAGGTATTTACCTATATTTTTCTCAATAAAAACCTCACCTGACCTAACCTAAAACAATTAAAAATGACTTTATCTTATTTCG
The DNA here is from genome assembly GCA_036362985.1 of Ligula intestinalis. NCBI lineage: Eukaryota > Metazoa > Platyhelminthes > Cestoda > Diphyllobothriidea > Diphyllobothriidae > Ligula > Ligula intestinalis. The sequence goes on from JAYGXS010001159.1 coordinate 4,380, forward strand.
TATTGTGCACTAATCATGTATTAAACACATATCAACTGCTCTTTAATCAAGTGTTAAACCTCCAACCCCGAATTCCGTCAGACATTTTGGCTGGAAGATCTTTGCTATTGGGTGGTCCTATGATTTATTTCTATCAACGATGAAAAAGCTGCTTGGAAATTTTTACGGAAAAGGTGGAATTTACAGTGGAGTTGTGGATTTGCAAGGATTATAACTTAAGAGTTTATTTGGCAAATAAATGCTTTCGGCATTTCAGGATCGGGCCTGCTCAATTGTAGTGATAATGAAAATGGGAAAGCTGGTTAGGGTTTATAAAAGTTTTACGAGTATACATGTGGGGTAATAAACTGACAAGCTGTAGACGGCGATAAATGGAAATAATAATAGGAATAAGAGCCAAAAATGAACGTCTGCTTAATAAAGATGCAATGAAGGCCGAAGTGTAAAGGGTGTAGTATCCAGAGAGCAATGAGATTTATCCTTGTTTTAATCACGTCGGCGCGGTGACTTTGAGTCTAGTCCAGGATGTTGTAGGTGGTGTGGCCTCGCAGGTAAAGTAGTGTATTGGTTGTCCCCTCCCTGGTGGTGGTCTCCAGCCCCACCCTCGCTAGTAGACAGTTGTGAATAACAGTTGCCCTTCCTGCAAGGGTCCCACGGAGTGTTTTCCTTCCCCGGTGGTAGTCTCCAGCTCCACCTTCCCCTGATTGTCTTCTTCGGTTACGTGTTCGCCTGTGTGACAGTTTATTATCGTTATTATTCTACTGTACTTGTAATAAATACGTGTGTGTTAACACTTGGCCTCGGCTTATCATCTCGATGAGAGACTGTTCATGTGATCTAGCATGCTAGTGGAATTACAGTGCGTGGACACAGCCAGAAGACAACGGACTAGACAAATGACTGAGTACCGGCCATAATCAGGAAGAAAATACGCTACCAAGGGACAAAAGGGCGCTGGGGCGTTACAAGGGAGAGGAACATAAGAGCAAAGTTAACGCTAACGTGACAAAAAGTTAACCAGGAAGCATGCTATTGGTGCGAATAATCAGGTAACTGAATATTGAAGTCCAAGGAAGCGTCAAACTGAACTGGCATGAGTGGCAACCAATGAGAGGTAGGCAAGATTGCAAATGGGTAGCATTAAATGTGCGCGTAGTGTTGTAATGAGAAGCCGACGACAAAGGACGGGGTGTAACGTCCGAGCGGGGCCAGCCAAACGGGTTGTAAGGAGCCGAAATTGGAATCAGTGGAGGTTGTACAGGTTTTGGTCTTTCACAGAAGATACTCCCTAAGAGATTATCCATCTCATCAAAAGGAGAATTATGATTTTCTCCGAAAGCATCCATGAGAAAATACGAGAATATGGAGAATGAAGTAAAGTTTATTGTATGGATAACCGAGTAGAAAAATACAGATGAAAAGTGTAGTAAAAAACGTTAGACTTAACGTTTGGATGGAGAATGTGAAGAAGGAGTACAAAAGAAAAAGTTCGCCGACGAAACACAACCGCGAGCCGTGTCTTCCTAAAAAATACCAAAAAAATCCTTTCAGACAACCACGGAAACCAATTAAAACAAACGAGGGTCCGGGTGGTTCGTTACATAGCCCCCCTCCTAAGATGTAGCACTGCCCTCAGTGCTGGTGTCAGCTAGAGGGGAGGGGACGGTGACCTCTAATGCTACCGGAGGAACTAGGTCAGGGGGGACTATGCGAAGGGAAACGCCGTCGTCAACGGCGTCGATGTCGATGCGAGGTGAGGATACAGTAATCTCGGAGGCGATAGAAGGGAGTTGGTTGGGGGAAGGATGGGTAGGGAGTCGGGGGTGCAGATGGGGGGTCGGCCGCGGTAGGGTTTAAGTTTATCAAAATGAGCCGTGAACGGGGGGCGGGAAGGATTCGAGGCGTCAAGTAAGAGGAGAGTGGTTGGGGACATAATGTCGACGACGCGGAAAGGTCCAGTCCAGGGGTATTGAAACTTGGAGGAGGAGCCGCGGCGACGGGAGGTATGCTTGTACATGACGAGATCGTACAACTGCAAAGGGTTACCCGTGATACGGCGGTCGAAGGAATCTTTCTGATGTTCAGCGGAAGTGCCTAGTGTTCGCCGGGCGGCATTGTGAGCGCAGCGGATGGTTTCTCGTAGCTGGACGGCATAGGGATGGATAGAGGTAGGGTTGGGGGTGTGGAGCGGGTAACAAAGGTCGGTGGGTAGGCGGAGGTCTCGGCCGGTCCAGATGTAGTGTGGTGTAAAACCGGTGGAGGAGTGCACAGAGCTCCGGTAAGCGAGCAAACACAGGGGAAGTTGAACGTCCCAATCTCTCTCGTGACCGTCCTTGGAAAAGGCGAGAAGGAGGCCATGTAGGGTGTGATTAGTGCGTTCTACGAGCCCGTTGCCTTCGGGGTGGTAGGGGGTGGTGCGGGTCTCGTTTACTCCGAGAATGGAACAAATATCTTGAAATAACTGGGAGGCGAAATTACTTCCGCGATCGGTATGGAAGGCTGTTGGAGATCCCCAACGGCTAATCCAGGTGCGGCTCACCGCGTTAGCCACCGTGGAGGCCTTCTGGTCGTACAATGGGACGGATTCAACCCATTTGGTGAAATAATCGACCTTGACCAAAACATGGGTGTAACCGCGGAAGGAGGTAGATAGGGGGCCGATGATGTCCAGACCGACACGTTCACCCAGAAAACCGGTGGTCATGGGTTGGAGAGGAGCTCGGGGTGTCGGAGAGGGGTATTTGTAAGAGGCACAGGTGGAACAGCTCTGACAGAAGTGGATCACGGAAGAACGCATCTGGGGCCACCAAAAACGGGCATGGGTGGCCAGGTCGGTTTAGCGTTGCCCACAGTGACCGAGCTCCTTATGGAGATCAATTAGGACTGGGTCGATGAGGCAGCCGGGTACGACGTGTCGTAACCGATGGGAGTCGGGGTCTCGCAGGAAAAGAACGTCGTTCTCTATGAGAAGGTGGGGCCATTGTTGAAGGAGGAGGCGGGCCCTAGCACTAGAACCACGCATCTTGCGTTCAGTGGGTTTGGGAAGACCGGTTGATAGATGGTGGCGGTGTCGGGGTCGGAGCCTTGTGCGGAGGACCATTCAAAACGGGTGGTCTCCGGAATGACCAGTGCATTGACGGACTCGGCGGGGTCTGGGGTATCGAGGGTGGGGTTGGTGGGTAGATGGGATAGGGCGTCGGCATTGTTGTGGCGGGGCCCCGGGCGATAAACACAGTCGTAATCAAAGTCCTGAAGGAACTCCTGCCAACGTGCAAGTTGGTGCATAGGGTCCTTAAGGGACTGGAGCCATTGTAGGGCGCGGTGATCCGTACGGATGATGAAGTGTTTACCCAGTAATATATGTCTGAACTGTCGGACAAAAGTCTCGACAGCCAAAAGTTCCCTACGGGTAACGCTGTAGTTACGCTGGGTCCTTGACAAGGTATTACTGGCGAAGCAAATGGGATGTTCGGCACCGTTCTTGTCAGGTTGGGATAACACGGCGCCTATAGCAGACCCGCTGGCGTCGGTGTCCAGAATGAACTCCGGTGCATCCGCGGCGACATTAGGGAACGCTAGTACCGGTGCAGAGCAGAGGGCACCACGCAGGTCGTCAAAAGCAGTCGTGCAGTCGGCAGACCAAACGAAGGGACAATTTTTCTGGGTTAATTTATGAAGGGGGGAAGCGATGTGTGCGAAGTTACGGATGAAGCGGCGGTAGTAAGACATGAGACCGAGGAAACTTCTCAGTTCTGTCTGGTTGGAGGGCACTGGCCATGTACGGATAAGTTGCACGCGGTCGTGAAGAGGTGCGAAGTGACCAGGGGATATGTGGTGACCCAGGAACTCAACTTCGGGGCGGAGGAAAAGGCATTTTTTTGGATTGAGGGTAAGACCAGAATCGCGTAAAGCTTCTAGGACGAGGCGGAGATTAGAATTATGTTGTGCGACCGAGTCCCCGAAAACGATGATATCGTCGAGGTAAACAAGGCAAATGTGGGGGACCAGATGTCTAAGGACCCGAAACATCAGCCGCTGGAAAGTTGCGGCGGCGTTGCACAGGCCGAAAGGCACAGTCTGGAATTCGAAGAGGCCTTGTGGAACGGTAAAGGCCGTCTTCTGGCGGTCGTTAGGGTGCACCTCTACTTGCCAGTAGCCGGCCTTGAGGTCAAGGGTAGAGAACCACCGGGCGTTTCCGAGGGACTCCAGCGTATCATCGAGTCGGGGAAGTGGAAAGGAGTCACGCGTCGTGACGGCGTTCAGACGACGATAGTCGATGCACAGCCGCAATGAGCCATCCTTCTTGGGGACAATGGCAATCGGGGAGGCCCAGGGTGAGGACGAAGGTTGGATGATCTTATGCTTAAGCATGTCGTCTAATAGCTTATCGTTGCGAAAATCCCCATTCGATAATTCAGAAGGACAGTTGGCGAGCATACGTATACTTTCGACCTCGACCTCGGCGCGGTAGTGGACAGGAATACGGCGGGGGGGGTTGCCATACCGGTTTGGCGTCGCCGGTGTCGATACGATGTTGCACGAGGTGGGTACGGCCGAGGGAATCGGTGGACCGGGAGAAGAGGTCAGGGAATTGGGAGAGGAGGTCGCGAAGCTGGTGCACGGCATCAGGGTCAACGGAGTCTGTAGGTGGAAGGATATCGTCAAGGGAGGTGGGGACGAGAGCGACTGCGGCCATGACAGTATTGTAAATGAGGGCAAAATCTGTATCGGGATCCGGGGAGGGGTGGAATTAGGAGGTGAGGGTGGACTGGTTTGTGCAAGGACGAGACGTCGGTCACGGGCGTAGAGTACGCAGTTATGATCAGTGAGAAAATCTAGACCGAGAACAACCGGCCATAGGCTGGAGGGGATAACTAAAAAATCGTGAACAATTTCAGAATCGCACAAAGAGAAGGGTAGGGAAATAGAGCCTAAAATTGGGATCTGAGAGCCGTTCGCGGCCTTTAAAGGGCGAGGCCGGGACAAGGGTTCTATGCGGCATCTAAAAATGTGGGGGATGCTAGGTGGAGTTACGAGGGAAACGCTAGCACTGGTATCAACTAACGCCTTGAAAGTGTGATTGTCAATAAGGACGGAGACAATAAAGGCAGAAGTAGGGGAAGGTCCATCGAAGGTCAGAAGAATAGGGGACTTACAGGGTTGATTGTGGTCGCATCGACGAGCATCGGGGCCGAACGCCGCGCAGTAACGGCACACAGGGTTGTGTTGTGGAAATCGTACGGAAAGGCCTGGTTTCGAGGGGGTGGCGCGGGGCAGCGGCGGCGGGCAGGTAGGTTGAAGAAGGGCCGGTGTGGGGTTGGCGGCTGGAGGGCGGTCAGAGGATGGCTGGAAGGCCGGGGAGTTGTAATGATCCGTTTACTGGCGACAGCGCCGGATGGCTGTGGGGAGGTCGGGAGGAGATTCGATCAGGAAATGGTCCATGACGGTATGGTCACGGAGGCCAGTGGTGAAACGGTAGAGGCTAAGGCTGTCCCGTGCTATTTTGGGAATATCGGGGTATGCCATCCGGGCATAACGGGTAAGTTCAAGTGCGAATTCAGCTGGGTATTGTTGGGGCTGCTGTTTCAGGCTGTTGAAGTACACGGCTGCGGCGCCGGCGGACATTTGGTTATCGAAGAGGGAAAGCAGGGTAGCCTGGGCATCAGCGAAGGGTGTGGATAAGGTAATACCAGAAGAAAGAGCCAATTCGCAGGCGTCGGGATCAAGGAAGTTGAGGGTATATCGAGTATGTTCGTCGGAGGGAATGTCAGCCAGGAAAATATACAATCGGGCGAGCCATTGCCTGAAGTTTTGGCCGGGCTGGAAGGTTTGGGGTACTAGAAGTGTGTTCGGGGCGTGGGGGGCAGCTGTGGGGGGTTGGGGGCGTGGAATGTAGGGTTGGGGAAATATAACTGGTTGGGAAAAGGGGCCGGCACCGGCTGCCACCAATGTTACGTCCAAGCGGGGCCAGCCAAACGGATACTTAGGAGCCGAAATCGGAATCACTGGAGCTTGCACGGGTTTGGGTCTTTCGCAGAAGATGTTCCCTAATAGCTTATCCATCTCATCAAAAGGAGAATTATGATATTCTCCGAAAGAATCCGTGAGAAAATATGAGAATGTTGACAATGGAGTAATGTTTATTGGACAAAAACCGTGTAGAAAAATATAGATGAAAAGGGTAGTAAAAAACGCTAGACTTAACGTTTGGAAGGAGAACACGACGAAGGAGTAACAAAAAATCCGACGATGGAAGCACAACCGCGAGCCGTGACTTCTCCTACAAAACCAACCATTGTTCTATACAACCAAGGAAACCAATTAAAACAAACGAAGGTCAGGGTGGTTCATTACAAGTGTAATGTAACGATCTGAGACGATCGATGGGCGCATTCGTGCGACTATAACCCGAAACAGAACAACGAATGCGATTACTAGACGAAAACGACCGAACTGAACCCAAAGAAGAACAAGACCGTTCAAACAAAGACTGCTACTCTTAAACTTTACTACTATTTGAAGGACTAATTTATTAGTCCTGGCTAAAACAATCGGAACAATCAGTAAAGTCGTCCTTTGGCGGGGATGATTTACTCTCCTGGTCCGGGCCGGAGATGACCTCTGGGAGACATTTGGTGGCGGCTGGTGCGAGAGATGATCAACCTTCCATAGGGCCGTCTATATATACATCAAGTGACAGCAGGATTAAGTCGATATTATAGGGGATAAACCAATGGGAATGCTTAATTTATACAATAGCCAATAGCATAAACTCGCCGACATAAAATAGCCGATCAGTTAGGCAAAAGGATTATGTCCACTTGAAATAACCAAGTCGTGACACAGTACGCAGCCATCTTTAATATAGTGCAAAATGAACAAAAATGAGGCCATCTTAAGGGTATTTGCTACAGTAAATCGCTTTGGCAGAGAGCGCAAATGACAGAAAATACTGGCGTAGGAATGCAAACAATGGGATATGCGGAAGCCAAGTAAGAGCAAATTTTTAAGCTGTATGAGGATTAAACAGGGAGAATATTGACTTTTTCAAATTTAAAATTACATTTCTGACAAATGCAAATTGCACTGGCCGAGAAATGATCAAATTTGCCTTGAATAAAGTTCTTCGTAAGTAGCCACAGGAGGCACCTTAGTCGCGAACCCCATTGCATCATGCAGCTCGCCGAAAATGAGAACAACGCCGCTGGTTACCTCCAGGGACATTGTATGGCCAAATGAAAGACAAAGCTTTCCCTGGCTGGGGAACCCTGTAAAAATAGTAGTTTATGCAGCTTACAACGTGTTGAGAGCTGTGCTTACGAAGATAGTAACAAAAACTTAACAGTGCTTAAACTGTTGACTTGCTTTTTTGTTTGTTGTAGCCCCGACACTCACAGTGCGTGATCTGTCAGGCTATCTCAACTAACGCAGTAAGAAAAGCTAGTGAAAAATCTTAATTCAAACGATGTGGTTTCGTACCGTCAACAGAAAGGACTGCTGCCCTCTCGGCGTCGGTACGATTGCGCAAACGAAATAGTCTAAAGGAAGTTTGAGCGGAACGGCGACGGTTTCGTTTTCCGTTGTGTTGTAAATGCCGCAGGAAAAAATCGATAAAATGGATGAGGCCGAAGTTAAGGGCAATCTTGTCACTAATGGTATGTGTTATTTAGAGGAGAACCGCGATGCGTGCGAGCCGGGGGTAGACAAGCATCGATATGCAAACCAATTTCTGTCTTTTTGCGAAACCGCAAATGCAGACCAGGAGAAAACGCGCGGAGGCAGGTCAGAATCATTTTCCGTCTAATGTTTCGTAATGTCTAGATCAGAGCAGCGATATCTGCGAGGTGAGGCCGAATGAAACTAAAGCGTATGAACTGCTGACCGACCTGGCAGATACGAATTAAACGGCGGAGATGAATGAAAGGAGGCATACGGACGCAGAACAAAGGATGCCCCAAGGGAGAAGGAAGCGTTTTACACGAATGGTCGTATTTGTAGGAGTGTTGACTGTTATTTTAAAATGACCATATGTTGGCGAATATGAATTTATCTGCCTACATTAATGAACACTCCCGCTGCCTACCAACTTTACCAACTTCGTATTTATTTTTCCAAAGCACTAATTTTGCAATATTTAGGGCCTCTGCGCCCAAAATATAAAATTTATTTATTATCACTTGCGTTAAAGGTAAATGTACTAAGATAAGGCAATAGATTTTCATTCCATGGTTTTTTTATTGTTTTCCCTTGGCTAACAGATGCAAGACATATGCGCTTATCGATTATTAAAGAGGCGCATCGGATCACTGGTAAGCGCGGTAGAAGCGAAGGCGCTCGAGAATTTCAGTCGAAAATCTGCGGAGAAGGATGGTCGCAACCACTTTGGCGGCTATATCTATAAGGCGAATACCGCGGTAAGCTGAGCATAATCGCATGTCACCTCGTTTCGGCATCGGACAGTGACTTATCAGTAGGGGTGACTTCGGTAGTCCATATAGTCAAGTACAGCCGATATAGTGAGTCCGTCAAAGCAAGACAATAATTTTGGAAGGCTTCTGCTGGGATACCATCTTCACATGCTGCCTTCTGAACGTTCATTCGTTTGAATACTGATTGCAGTTCAAACCTCGTAGGTGGCTCGCAGCCACTATCATATGAAATTCCAATTGATAGCTGTGAGCTTGCAGGCGAACGTATGGGTGATTCTAGTAGCTCACAAAAGCGCTCTAGTCACTGATCGGTTTTTCCAGCGATATAAGTTATCACTTGACCCGACTTATACCGAACGGAAGCGCAAGGAGGTTTATATTTGCTAGCTGCATCACGCAAAAGTTAATAGAGCTGTCGTAAGTTACCCGAGTTTCAAGCTGATTTCATGGAGCCAGCTGACTAGGTCCAATGGTTCTGACGATCGCATCTTGTTGATCGTGTAGTTTAGCGTCTGATTGAGCGGTAGTTATCCAAGTTTGACAACAGAGCGAGTCGAGTTTGTGCCGAGAGATGTAGGGCCGGTGTGGAGATCTGGTCCTTCCTCGGTGCAACCTGTTTTTGCAAGCCCGAATTCATCACACAAAGTAGCGCATCTGTCAAGTTTGGTTATCGACGCTATGTGCTGGTTTGACGCGAACAGCGAATTTATCTCTATTCCATGCAGGGATACTTTCGTTGAACGCTACACGGGCTTCTGGATTTGACAGCACCATAACGTTGATGCGTTTGGGGCGCAGTATCTTACAGCGATTCGACAATCGGAGCTTAAAACGGACCCGGACAAGTACATGATCTGATCCAAAGTTCGCACCTCCAAACGATCGACTGTGGAACACGAAGGTGGCCCACCTCGAGCATACTAAGATATAGACTATGGGGTTTGGCGTGCAGCCATAGCTTGGACAATATGTTTGCAACTGCCAATGAGAGGTGTGTTGGAAACGAGTGTGTTTAACGACGAGAAAATTATTGTCAGCAATTTTCACCAATAGTTCTATGTTGTCGCAATGTTGGCCCAATTCGTATATTCCGATTATGTGTCTCGATCTCATCGCTCGGGCCACTTTTGGCATCCCAGTATCCAGAAGCGAAGAGCTAGTCTGTAGGGGTCATCCTGAAAACTTAAGCTGGGATGTGTTCATTAAACTCAGTCCTTGCTCCTTCACCCGCTTGCAATGGTGGGACGAAAAAGGCAACCACACAGATAACTGCTATGGTGCTTTCGAAGCGGGCTGCGGCAATCCGAACTGGGATAGCCGAGATAACTGACATGAAATTTTCTAATTTATCACGTATCCTCCATAGGATCAAGGGTGAGTGCGTGTTCGCCGGCTCTTGGCTCCGGGAGGTGTTCGCTAACCCTTGGCGAGTCCGTTAAGTTACATCTTTTTTCAATATCACATATCCCCCACTGGACCAACTGCGAGCACCTGTGGGTTTTGGGGTGTTCGCTGACCCTTGGCGAGGTCACTGAGGTGCATCTTTTTACAATATCACTAATCACTCACTGGACCAACGGCGAGCGCGCGTAATTTGGGGAGGTGCTGGCTGACCCTTGGCGAGGTCACTGAAGTGCATCTTTAAACAATATTACTAATCCCCCACCGGACCAACGGCGAGCACGCGTAAGTTGGATAGTTATTCGCTGACCCTTGGCGAGGTTATAGGAGTTAAGGCTAAGATGGTTAACCCTAACAGCTACAATCATTCAGACCCTGCTTTTTTAGGAGATTGGAGAGAAGACGGTGGAAAGGCGAGAGCAGACGGAACAGTGTATTGTTTACAGAGAGGAAGGGGAAAGTTGCCAATTGGTCTTGCAGGGCGTCCGACCGTGAAACGATTTGGAGAGGTGGCATCCGCTTGACCGCGCCACTGCTAGACGCAATCCCAAGTGAGTTTTAAGAGCCGTAAGCCAGGAGAGAGAGAGCGGGTCCATTGGCTAGGTCGGCCTGTGATTGGTTGGACACCGTGCGGGTGGACAATGTTTTGGTGGATAGCGTATGGCTCGACACCGTTGATGCACATCGTGGGTGGCCTGTGTCTCACCGCAGTCGCAACGACCTTGAGGTCCAGACAGATAAAGATCACGAGGGGAAAGCCACACAACGAGCAGGCAACGACCCACTACAAGGTCACGGAAGTGCATCTTTTAACAATATCACTAACCCCCCACTGGACCAACGGGGAGCACGCGGAAGTTGATAAGTTGTTTGTTGACCCTTTGCGAGGTCACTGAAGTGCACTTTTGATTGAATTGGTGCAATTGGTGTAAATTGGTGCGCGGATCAACTCCTGCACGTAAGTCGAGCCGTGCTGCACGAAAAAATAGTATACCTACTGAAAAGTAGGCAGTAGTTTTCTAGTTGTAAAAAAAGATTGGCCTCACTAATCCTGCTTGCCGTGTTTTCTTTTCTACATTAGGTGCGGTGGTTCTTATTTGCTTCGCTTATTGACCCCCATTCCCACAACTCACTTGTCCGAAAAGACGAACACGTTTTAACTCGCACCCAGTTTCCATATAAATTTAAGGCCTGGCGAGAATTTGTCGAACGTATGTGGTAGCCCTTTGCCAAACTTGTACGCATTTACAACTTGGCCATATTTTCATTCGTACATAACTGTCTAGAATAACTCTTGCCAGTACGCGTTCCTGTAACTTGCATTTAGAAGCTTTTGTTTAAGTTAGCACACAACCGTTTCCCGCTACACTAGAACTCGTTTGTATGTTGATTCAATAGCGGACATTTTCTACCTATTGGTCTTCTTCACTAAACGGGATCGCATCATCGATTGCCTTTCCCAACTCAAGTGGTAACCTCTTATTTTGGACAGCGGCCATCTGTTCATCACGCGTACATAGCGCGTTAACTTTACGCGTCTCCAAGCCAGTCAACAACCA
>JAYGXS010001160.1:0-15767 GCA_036362985.1 Ligula intestinalis
GACGGGACTTTGAGAGCGATCTACTTCGTCGAGCTGTCAATAATCCAAAGTTGCTATGCAGTTATTTACGGAAAAGCACACGTAACAGGAACCCAATTCCTGTTATGCAAACTGATGATGGTCACAAAATCTCCGACTGTAAAACAAAGCAGAACATTTGCTGAGTTATTTCAGTCTGTCTTCACCATAGAACCTCCATTCGTCGCAACTGTTGACGAGGTCGTGGAAGCAACAAAAATTGGGGATATTTTGTTTGAAGAAGGGACGATTTTTCAAGAACAAGAAAGCTTGAAGGAATATAAATCTCCGGGTTTAGATGAAATTCCTGCCAAATTGCTCAAGGAACTTGCTAGAGAGCTAGCTAAACCCCTTTCACTAGTGTGTCAGAAATCGTTTGATACTGGAATACTTCCTCCGGACTGGAAATTAGCGCATATTACACCACTTTACAAAAGCGGTGGTCGTGTATCTGCGAGTAACTACAGACCCGTGAGTCTGACCTCCATATGCTGCAAAGTAATGGAGAAGATCATTAAGAAGCAACTGATGATATATTGTGAAACTCTTAATATATTGTCGAATGCGCAATTTGGATTCCGTAGGGGACGGTCATGTGTAACAAACTTGCTTTATACGATGCAAAGCTGGACAAGGGCAATTGATGCAAAAGAAACTGTACATGCAGCCTACGTTGATTTCCGGAAGGCCTTTGACAGTGTTCCACACCAACGTCTCCTGCATAAGTTGAGACTGATGGGTATCGGAGGCAGACTTCTAACGTGGATTGAGAATTTCCTGCCTGGTCGTTCCCAAACGGTGTATGTTGGACGACACTAATCAAGGCTGACAGTCATCGAAAGTGGAGTACCTCAAGGTTCAGTACTCGGACCCACCCTCTTTCTCTTGTTCGTTAATGTGTACAGGAATTGGACTGCGAGTGTGACATGTTTGCAGATGATGTAAAAATATGGAGGGTCATCAGGTGTGCTGCCGATGAAGATAACTTCCAGGAAAATCTTTGTCGATTCAACGATTGGTCGCATAGATGGCTGCTGTCCTTCAATTCTAACAAATGCACTGTGCTGCGCCTAGGAAATCGAAATGCGGTGCCTTATGCGCGACCCTACCATCTGAACGGAATCCTTCTGCAAGAAACAGAAATACATAAGGATCTCAGCATTTGGATGACAGACAATCTCAAACCTTCTACACAATGTTGTAAGGCGGCTAAAACTGCAACTTCAATGTTGTACAAACCTTCCGTATCGTGCGTGGCTTTAACTGCGCTCTCATGTGTGACGACTTCTTCCAACTCGCCACTACATCTAATCTCCGGGGGCATCCCTTCAAACTGTATGTTCCCCAAGGACGATTGGATGAACGGAAGTATTTTTTCTCTAATCGTGTCGTGGAATAACCTTCCCGAGGCGATTGTTATGTCCCAATCCGTGGAGATACTCAAACACCGACTTGATATACATATGCAACAACACAACGTGAACTATGTGACAAATTAACCTTAAAACACCACTGCACCATGTGACTGTCTATATTTTCCTGACTGAAAAGTTGTTAAAATTGTTTATAATTCTTGAGATGTTGATGTGACAAGTAGGGAGTTCAAAGGCGCAAGCCTATTTTTCCCTCAAATATACTGACTGACTGACTGACGTACCAGCCACCTGGTAACCGTCCCTGGCGTTCCGCTCTGCGTTGTGAATGTGTGCGCCTAGGGAGTCAGGGCTTGTTTGGCTTCCCTCCGCCTCACCGTAGTCTGCCGCCTGGATAGGTCGGTTGAGGGGATCACTGGTTGAGGGCCCCGATTGTTCCGTGTCGTGACCATCCTTTGATAAGAATTTCCTTAACACACAATAGGGGACCGGCAAATTTATAATAAGGTTTATTTGTAAAGCACATCTTTGGCGCCGTCAAAAACTCCGGAAGGCAGGAAAAAACCTAACCCAAACCCCTTCTTTCGCAGTGACCATTGTATTTGTTTTGGTCTTTTGCTAGGTCAATAGTGTGCGAAATAAGGAGTTTTTAAGTGAAAAAACCTTATTTCTAAGGCAGAAGTCTAGAAAAACATGAAATAAAATAGCTATACATTGTAGGTGTTACGGTTTTATAGCAAGAACACTTTGGGTCTGGAAAAACTGTCATGTCCTTTAACTGAGGTATACTTAGCCGCGGTCAGTTTGAAGGTGAAAAAATCAGCTGAGGACATCGCATCTACCGTATGCATGGGTCTGCTCGATACGGAGATTACAATCGTTGTCCATTGGCACAAGGTTGCTAATAAGATGGGATGTTGCAGATGTCTGAGGTGGTTCGAGGCAGCTGCGGACCACCATCGTCATTCAAATGCATCGGCAGAAGACACTTGGCCTTTGAGATTTACATTATTAGTATTTATACTTCTGATACATTATAAGAGGAAACAATATTTATTTTAGTAAAGTTGAAGCGAAAATTATTTTTCTTTCATAATAATATATTAGTCGAGGAATATTGGAATAGATAAATTGTTCTTAGTTTTGTTTTTTATTTTTATTTTTAAGGATTGGAAAAGGAGGCAAGGCACAATTTTGCTCAAGCTTTGATTTGGTCAGCGTTGGAAACCGTCGACTGGAAAGCTTCCAGCATTGGCCAGTTTTCTCCAAAATGTGCGGGAACTCTCTTGGACCGTTAGATCCCTTTTGGTCCGAATTGGACGTCAAAGAACTGGTTAGCAAAGTGTCCTATTTTGTTCAGAAATATATGCGTCATGTCATTTGAGAAGAACTGCTTGGTCTGTCTTCTAAATTCGGCTTAACTGTGGCTTTTGCGAATATCGTTGGGTAGGGCATTCCATATGATCGCATATCTTATGGTGTAGAAATTAGATCGCTGGGCCGTCCTAGCTTTAGCGTTATGAATTGTATGCTGGTTGTTTCTAGTGGGACGGGAACCGTTTTGATTTGTTAACCTATTATTGCTGAGGATGTTCTGATTATGTGTCACTTTAAATAGGAAAGTTAAACCATTTTGGAGTCGCCTTTGCCAGAGAGGTTTAAGACCATATCTATTCTACATCATTGAATAGGAGTCTCGGGCGTCATCGCGTTTACACAGAACTCTGGTAAACCTTCGCTGGATTATTTCTAGTTTCTGTCTGTCATCTGTGACATGGTACCGAAAAATATTAAGCAGTAATCTAGAATAGGTAAAACGTACATTTTGTAAAGTTTAGTCTTAAGTGTGATTAATGTGAAATTTTTACTTATGAAGCCACATAGTCGATTGGCTTTTGGTGCGATTTGTTTAACATGTGGGGATAAGTCAAGAGTATTAGAATAGCTAAGACCTAAATCTTTTAAAGATGTGAGCTCTTTTATTTCTTGACCACTAAACATTATGGGGGGGGAAGTTTTAGTGGTCCAAAAATCATGAGATGACATTTTGTTGGTGAAAACGACATTTGCCACTGAACACTCCAGTCGTTTAGTTTTTGAAGGTGTTATTCAATTGTTCTATGCACACTACTTATCGAATTTTTGTTATAGGCATATGCGAGTTTTAAGTCATCTGCATATAAAAATGTTTTAACAGAGGTTGATATCGTGGATAACTCATGAATGTAAATGAGAAATAAGAGGGGACCTAGGATAGTGCCTTGAAAAACACCACTGCTTATATGAGCTGGTTCTGATACTATATTTCGAAGTTGTACTACTTGGAATCGGTTTTGAAGATAGGATTTGAGGAAATCAAGGAGGGGGGGGGCCGAATCCCGTGACTCACTAGCTTCACGATCAGTCTTTTATGGGGAACTTTGTCAAAGGCTTTTTTAAGATCAAAGTAAATTGTAGCTACCGTGTTCCCATCATCTCGATTTCTGGAGACGAATTCCAAGAAAGTGAGATGGCAGGACTGACATGACTTTTTTAGGTAAGAAGGCATGTTGGGAGGGAGGTATGAGATTTACATTCGTCAGATGGTCTAACATTTGGTTCTAAATTATTTTTTCTAAGATTTTTGCTAAAACCGATGTTCGGTGAACACCACGATAATTTTGGGCATTGGACCGATTTCCGTTTTTGTAAATTGGGGTGATACATGATGTTTTCCATATTTCTGGATAAGTACCATTTGACAGCAGTAACGAGAAAAGGTTAGACAGAAGTATTGGGGCATATGTCATATGTCTCAGGATGCAAGGAGGGATCCTATCCGTTCCATATGATGTGGAATTGGACAGTTGGCGGATAGCTTTCTCTACAGTTTCTTCGTTAAACAATATCTCTTTTAATACTAGTGCCGTCATTTCTGTGTGTTGGAGGATCGGGTCTTCCTCGACTGAATAGTTGGTTGAGAAATACTCGTTAAAAAGATTTGCTATTTGGTTGTCATTTGTTATTACTATTCCTTGGTCATCAAGCATGATTTGGGGGCCTTGTTTTTGATGATTATTTATTTGTTTTCCTGAAGATTTGGGCTGTCCCTTCTGGGGACTCGATGCCCGATGTTCTGCTGCTATCGTCTTATTTGTTTCAATGTTCTGGACTAACTAGTGAATCTCTGTAATGCGTCTGAGCGTAGATAGATAACTAATACATGGGTCGTGGAGTTGTTTTTTAAGTTTTTTTAGCCGTTTAGAAAGGAAGTTTAGGATAAGTGATTTCTTACATGGGGATCTCTCGTCAATTAGGGTATCTCGAATTAAATTAAGGGTGGCATATAATATGTTTACAGCTTCTAGAGGGGATGCTGTTAGGAGGAAAGAGCTCCAATCCAATGACCTAATGTAGTTATTCATAGATTCAATGTCAAGATTTTTAGGGTTTATAGAAGTGTAACTAGGATCAGGTCTTATTTTAATGTTAAGAGGGAGCACTGCTATTATTGTCTTATGATCACTATCAAAGGTTAAGCTGTCGTAGTGCGTATGTGGCGGTTAACCGAACAGTCAGTCGATATCCAAACTTCTTTAATCTACCTTGACGTGTGCTCATAACCTCAGCCCACCATTTTGACGGCGTCAAAATCGAAGACGTGCCCGACCTTTGCAGCATGAGTGAGTACCTCCGACTTTGGGTCTAGCCTATCTACCACCCGCTGATGCTCGTGCATTCGCATCTGAAGCTGTCGGCCGGTTTCTTCAACGTAGTTACACCTCTTGCAACTACACTGAAGTCGGTAGACATCGCCTGATTTTTCTTCTTCTGCTATAGGGTCTTTTGGCCGCATGACTTGTTGCCGGATTGTGGGGGCGGGCCTGTGGGCTACTCCTATTCCGAGAGGCGTGAGGGATCTTGCCACGATTTCAGATACCCCTCTCATGTACGGAGTGCTCCCCCAGGACTTTGGTGGGCAACGCTCCTTGTTCCGTGGTTTTGCTGGCCTACGACTCCATTCAGTGAACGCTTGTGGATAGCCGTTAGCTCTGAAAAGCTCCTGGAGCAGCTTTGCTTCGTCTCGTTTGGCGGCCAGCGTGCTGCAGTGGGTTTCGTTTCGGCGGTATAGCGTGCGTATGCAAATTCGCTTGTGTTGCAATGGGTAGTTGATATTGTAACTCAATATCTTTGAAGTGTTTGTTGGTTTACGCTAGACAGAAATCGCCATGTTGCCGTCCGGTTGGCGGCAGACAAGAACGTCCATGAACGGAAGTCTGCTCTCCACTTCTTCCATCGTGAACCGTAGATCAGGAAAGATCAAGTGTAATCGGTCTTTTTAGTTGCTGATACTATTCTCTTCTATGACGACGAAGGTGCCGTCCACGTATCGTGCCCAAAATTTGGGCTTGTACTCTTCGAATAGCCGTCTCTTAAGTTTTTGCAGTACCACCTCGGCAATCAGCCCAGAGATAGGGGATCTCATTGGGGTGCCTTTAATTTGCTCATTTGTGGTCTCTTTGAAGGTGAAGAAGGTCTTGAGACAGTGCTCTGTGAGTCCTATGAGGTCTTTAGTTGTGGGCTGATCTTCCATCTCCTCGTAATTCTGTCGTAGAAGGTCCCGGATAGTTTTGATAGCGAGGGCCTGTGGTATGGATGTGAAGAGTGAGATGAAATCAAATGACACCATCCTTTCACCGGGTTCAATTGTGATCATTTTGATTTCGTCTGGAAATTGTTTTGCTGAGTGAACTGTCGTTTGTGAGCCCGTCATAAGGAACTTCAGTTTCCTGAATAGTCAATTCGCTAGCCCGTACGTTGGCGTGCCTCGGAGGGACACGGTGAGCCGCAGGGGTAAGTGTGGCTTGTGTACTTTTGGGAGACCGTAGAACCGTGCCACGGCCACTTCAGTGGGCTTTGCCATATACCAGTTCTCGATAGCGATCACCTTTTCTTTCTTTAGTCGACCCAGGGTTTTGCTCACTTTTGCCAGTAGTGGTTTTGGGCCGGTGGTGTTACTGACTTTGTAAGACTGTCGATCGTTAAGAAGCGTTCGAATTTTGTTTTGGTAGTCAACTTTAACGAGCACAACCGTTGATCGGCCTTTGTCGGCAGGCATAATAACTATTTGGGCGTCTGCTTTTAACTCCCTGAGGGCCTTTTTTCTTTTCTTAAGAGCGAATTGGTTTTTCGGTGTGACATGACTAGAGAGGTGACCTGGTGTCGCAGAACGTCCTTTGTCTCGTCTGTGACGCCGGTTTGGCGTAATGCTGATTCGAAAGGAGACAATTAAGGTGACTGGATCAGCAGCGAACTAGTAGATCTATCTTTCAGCTGCCTCCTCAATTTCTTTAGTCTGGGCAAAAGAAAATGAGAGACGGTCGCTTCTGGTGTATAGGATTTCGCAATTTTAGTGGGCACAAATTCCAGCATTTTATTATAAATGACCGACATGAGTTCAGCAAGATATCCAGCGTCCTTAATGGAGGAGAGGCTCTGCCGATAATCGCCTTTTTCCGGGGCGACAGGATAATAGAAGTGACACAGTAATTTCCAGAGAAGGACGTGCTATTTAGCTAAAACAGAAAGTGCCTAAATGACGTTCTAATATAGAGAAGACAACCACCACCACGCTTATATAATGCGATCGTTACGATAGAAATCATACTCGTCTATGATAAGGGAGGAGTCAGTAATGATTGGATGGGTCCAAGATTCTGTTATGCATATAACATCGGGCATCATCTCGAAAGTGATAGCTCGAAGTTGAGCCATTTTATTTATAACGGACCTGGAATTAAGCACTATGACATCAAGTGTGTTTCAAGTGACAGGACTATGGCTATCGTTATTCATATAAAAGTATTTGAAGGTGGGTAGGCAAACTGTAGACCATTATGATTAGTGGAATAAGTACAGACGGGTATGGAGCTGTTAGCATACGTGTAGCCAATACTGGATGGCTGATAAGGTCTGAGATATCTGGGAGCCTCACTTTCTGGCAGGGAAATATGAGGAGAGGATAGACCGAAATAAGCTTCTGGGCCATTAAGGAGGAATAAGGGGAGGCTAGAAGGCATGAAGAAGTTTGCGGGTTTGGGTGGATGAGGGTGGGTAATGGAACTGAGAGAGGGAAAGGGTGACAAAAAATTAGTATTGGGGCCGATTTCGTAAGGATAAGTTGTCCGTATCAGTGAATCTCCTTTACGGCAACTCCGATCAGATTTAAAACTTTACCAGTTTGGGTTACTGCCATGCAAATTAAATTTTTCGTGGTTCAGGCCCGACGTGTTTGAGAACGCATTATACGGGGAAATAACATGACTCGCACGGTCAAGGGAGGAGCTAGGTTGCGGTGGGGAAGCGGTCGGCCTAAACGCTTTCAACGGTATTGGCGACATTATTGCTGAGCTAGTTGCAGAGTTAAAGGCAATGGAATTTATGGATCTTTGGACAGGGAATGTATTCAGACTAGTTTTAATTGCAGTTGATGGTGGAGTGGCGAGGCTTGCAGGTCCCGACATCAAGAAGGATGGGCTAACTGGTGCACTGATGTTTATGGGCCTATGAGTAGACATTCGGGAGGCAGGGATAGCAGGTGTACTGATGGTTACGGGACTATGACTGCACATCTGGGGGCAGGGATATCGGGTGTACTGACGTTAGTGGGTGTATAAACAGATATCCGGGGTGGAGGATTAGCGTGTGCATTGACCCTATCGGAACTACGAACAGATGTAAGAATAATAGGCTGAGAAGACAGTGGTCTATTTGACTGGAGAGCCGCATTTCTTCGCTCCATTGGTGTAAGGTCTTGGCAGAGAAAACTTGTAGTCATTTCTAAATATCGAGAAATAGACCTCATTGTGCAAAGATTGAGTACACCTCCATTGGTGAAAACAATTTAACTAGGATGGGCGGATTCTTGCTACGTGATTGGAGGTGCTTTGCTTCCGCAATCTTTTACAATATCAAAGGGGTGACTAAGTGTGGAGGCTTTTTTAAGTATAAAGTTATAATGGCGCTTTTGTCTACAAAAAGCTTCCATGGTTATAAGATGGACGAGGGAGTCTAGCTTTTTGCAGTCTTGGGAATGTACATCGGATAACTAACGTTCAAATAGGTTCCCTAGTATTGACAAAAAAGATCCAACCTTCAGCATGAAGTCATTACAGTTCTGTCATGCAGATAAATCAATTTGCTCAGCCTTGACAATGGGCTGTATGTTGATATCTGGGCATTGACTAGCGGGTGTGGTCAGGCACTGCTTGGGTCTGGGGGCAGATATCTTACGATGAGCTGTAATTTTTGTTCTCTTTATTTGATGGAAAGATGATTTAAATGTGAGAAGGACTAGAAAAACTCAGCCTATAGCATTTAACCGCAATTGGTTGTTAAAAGCCTTTAGTAATTGTTAAACAAACTGTATAAATTATTACGTTCCGAAGAAAATAGTTTATATGATTTTCCCACCCTGCTAGCACAATCCCCGGATTGGACGGGGGTGGCGACGGGGGAATACGGGGCGGTCCGTGGTAGAAGCTAAATGCATATAAATTAGTCAGGTACCTTAACTTTTGTCATTGCTGTGTCTTTTCATCGGTCGTGGTAGAAACGCAATTTAAGTCATTTTAGGTATAATTTTATGTAAAAAGATGTTAAAATTAAAAATAGGTAGGTTTGTACAATATTATTTGAAAGAATACATCGATCCCATAGACGTTTAATAAACTAAAGGTTTTGTTTTAACTGCCCAAGAAGGCGGTCATTCTTAGCCCTGACCTGTCGTGCGTTCCCTCGTGTGATAACTAACTTTTTGATTTTGCGATCAAATCTATCATTGTTTGTCCAGGTACGAATTTTTTTTTAAAATTTATTTCCGTCTCTCATAATATTATTGTTTAATTATTTACTATAACAGCCGGCCTATTGTAACGCGCTGGTTAGGTTCCTGAAGCAGTCTGTGAATGATGTGTGCAGAAATACCTGAGTAATATTGTTGTTTTGCGTAGGTTGATAGTGAATATGCAGCGATCATACTACGGATTACACCGAAGCACTATATTTAAGCGCATACAGCGCCGAAAGCGGGCATATCTGGAGGCTTTTCGAGATGAAGTTGCAATGCGTCAGTCAACCTCCAATGCTGCTGAAACTGAAGACACCGAAGTGGAGATGCCTGTACTCACGCCAGAAATTCCTTCCGGTATGTAGTAAGGGTTTCTAACAGCGTACTAGATAGAGCCGTGTGGGAAGCTGATGACACCACTATCGCATCTAATTACTCATTCGTTGAAGCTCTCCGAGATTTTTGCGTGCATCGGTCGTTGCGCCATACTGCTATTAAGGAGCTCTTTGATACGGTCCGTGCTTTTAAGGGGACCGCTATCCCAGATGTACCGAGGAGCGCAAAGACAATAATGGAGACGCCTCGATCGTGCCTTACAAAGTCACTGAGTAATGGTGACTATGTACACGTCGGCTTTCGTGAAGGACTACTGAAGGAACTGCATACTCGTCAGAGGACTGCAATTCGTCAGGTGTGGCTGCAACTTCACATCGATGGAATGCGGCTTTTTAAAGCGTCTGGTCGATGTGTCTGGCCAATATTGTGCCGCATTGCGAAGCCTTTTGTTTCCAGCCCTTTTGTTGTTGGTGTCTTCGCAGGTTGGGATAAACCTGACCCTATTGACAGGTACCTTGAAGACTGTGTTACGGATCTCAAGGAACTCTTCGTGCATGGCCTGTCTACTGGACTAAGTCATGGCGTTGTGACTGTCGTTCTGGATCAGATTGTCTGTGACTCCCCAGCTCGTGCATACGTGAAACAAGTTACAGCTCACAATGACACTTTTGGATGCGACAGGTATGCTTTCACCCATTCTTTATAGCCAACCTTACAGGTGTTGTTACCAAGGTGTGAGCTTCAACAGACGTATGATATTTCCGACGTCTAGTGGCACGTTGCGGGATAATTCATCCTTTCGAGCCCGCCGTCAGAAGTTCCATCACAAAGGGAGGTCTCCCTTTGAAGACCTACCCATAGACATGATTCAATGTTTTCCACTAGATTACATGCATCTGGTGTGCCTGGGTGTAATGAAAAAACTGTTGCATACGTGGAAATGGCGTGGGCGACTCAGTGAACTGGATAACCGCATTGATGTTTGCAGTCGGTGTATTCCAGTTGAGTTTGCACGTAAGTGCAGATCCCTGGAACACCTTAATTTTTGGAAGGCCACTCAGTACCGACAATTTTTATTGGACATAGGTCCCGTTGTTTTACCCTCTTTCCTACGTTCTGACAAGTACTACCATTTTTTGATGCTTTCTACCGCTATTTACATTTTTTGTCACCCTAAATTGCACACACAGCATAGTCTGTTAGCTAGGAGTTTGTTAAACAATTTCGTACATGATTACCCCCTTTTGTATGGTCACATCCATGTTATTTACAATGTACATTCCCTCCTCCATCTTTCGGATGATGTAAGTCATTTTGGAGTGTTAGATAATTTTTCCGCATTCCCTTTTGAGTCTTTCTTAGGGCGTTTTAAAGAAAAAATTAGTGGTTCCACATATGTTGCCGCCCAGGTGTACCGCCGTCATTTTGAAAAGCTGCAGAGTGAGTCACAAGCATGCAATTTGTCCTTGAATGACGATGAGGGTGTTTCCAGACCTCTTCATTTACGCGGCGGCTCAGACGCCATTTTACATAATAATTACATCTTATCAACAAAGTCGTCTGGAAAATAAAGATTTTTTAAAAAATGTGCACTTCTCCTTCAATACTACACTAACTACAGTGCAGGATGTACTCACAGTTTACTTTGACTTCAGATGTTCCTCGTCGTTGAATTTCGCCTTGAGAAAACGGTTGGCGTAGTGGCAGAATCCTGGTTACACCCCATGGACCATAATCTCACGATATGGCCATCTTCAGACGCAGTGAGGAGGCGGTTGTTAGCCCAGCAGGAGCCTCCTCCGGAGGGTACGCCGTTGTACCCCATACGGGTCCTAGGACGGTACGAAAGCCTACAAAAGGCCCGTCAGCGCGCGAGGCGTGCCGAGGACACTTCCGATCTCTCAAGTTCAGAGCCCACACATATGGGCAAGGGGTACAGGAAGAAGTATGTACGCACTATTAGTAATTATGTGTTATCTAGGATTCTGCGTGAACTAACAACCGAGTCTGAGGAGGAAACCAGCGATGTGGAGAATATCCCACCGCGGACTCCCACGCCGCCCTCATAAAGCTTATTGTGCTGGCCCACAATCACTCAGTAATATCTTTTACGTAAGATTATTTTATGGTGACTTCCACGTACACTTCGCCCACTCTTGCGCCTGCGCAGACGATTACAGCAGTGCCGCGCTCAGACGTGCAGCGCCAAACGTCTTTGGAGGCGAGCATAAGTGCTCTCAGATCTGAGATGTACTCTCGCTTTGAAACTCTGGAGTCGCTTATGCGGCAGGAGTTTACATTGGTCAGGCAACTTATTGAGTAGTCAAGGTAAGACCGCTCATTATGGCTCATTAAATTTTCCGTAGAAAAGCAAACACTGACTTTAGACAAGTGTATCAACATGACACAGATTGGAATCGGTAAGATTGGTCTTCTTCAAATTTTTAACTTTAACTTAGTAAACTAGAAGAAAAGAAAGCAGTGGGCCGCAGCGTGATACTAACAAAATTAGAGCAAATTGAGCGAATTGAGAATTAATTCTCGATTTTTGTATAGACAATAAACTATTAAGTGCCTCACAGCATGGATTTCTACCTGGAAGATCATGTGAAACCAGTCAGTTGGCATTCCTTAACCTGGTTACTTAACTTCGTAATGAACAGCAATCAGTCATCGTGATTTACTTTGACCTTAGTTAAGCTTTTGACAAGTTGCCTCATAGGCGCCTTTTAGTGAAACTGGAAGCCCTAGGCATCAGGCCTCCCCTCCTCGATTTCATTGCCTCCTACCTGTCTAACCGCAGCCAGAAGGTCTTAGTAGGCAATAGCTACTCGATGCGTCAGTCGATCATGAGTGGCGTATTACAAGGCATGGTTTTAGGTCCCCTCCTTTTTATTCTTTACATAAATGAAATTTCAACAGTGCTAAATAATTCGGAAAATTTCATTTATGCTGATGACCTTAAATGTATTTACTCATTTTCTAAGGACACGGCCAGTAGTTGTGTTGATAAAGTTAACGCAGACTTGCGTACTCTCTCAAGTTGGAGCGCTACATGGCAGATGAAGTTTTCGCCATCAAAATGTGGTTTCATGAGTTTTGGTCCCGCAAGGCTTCGTGGACCCATTATCTTCCAAAATAGTCCACTTTTAGAAAGATCTACGATGAAGGATTTGGGTCTTGCTTACACGAATAAGCTTGCATTATCACCTCATGCAGATCGAATTTCTGCCAAGGCCGCGCATATATAAGGGCTAGAACGCGGTTTGCTCAAATTCGAAGATAAGTGAAGCTTTATATAAATTGATTTATATAAGAGAAGAAACGACTCAAAGTCTTTGGTTTTCTTAAATAAATTATCAGTAAGTAACATTTGACTATCTTAGCCAAAATCTGCTACCAAACTCCTTCGTTGATTTGGTCAGATATTGTCCTCTGTTTCATAGAACGCTGTACAAATCATTTGTTTTGTACTTCTACTATTATTCTGAATTCCCAACTGTTTTCGTGATTAGTCTACTTGTTGCTTCGAAAAGTATGAAGGCGACACTTTCATTCAGTAGGAAGCCACAGAATTCCAGACCCAAGCGGTGTCTGCGAAAGGCAAACATCATTACTGATATCAGTCTTCAGCCTGACATCAGTATTCAGCCTGATCTGACTGCCGAGCAAATAGATTTGTCTGCAATGAAAAATTGCAGCGAGTTTATGTTGAAATTTGGGTCAGTTCTCTCAATCCTTGGGACCCTATTTGATGGGAATATCGCTGCAGTTTCCTCTCAGGAATGCAAACGTTTAGATAGTCTCGTTAATTTGGTCGCAAGTGAGTCACAGGATAGACAAAAAAGGTCGTACAATTTTATTCTGAAAAACGTTCCGAAATCAATTAGGCCAATGGACGTTGCAATGCATTTCCTCTGCTCCTGTGGATTTAACTTTAAAATAGCAGAGGCTATAAGACTGTCATCTCGCAGTAAAAAGCCACCCATTTTAGTCAAGCTATTTTCACCCATTGAAATAGACGCAATCTTTAAACAGCAAGAGCTTGTTTCCAAATATCTGAGAAATGCAATGTATTTCCTCTGTCATGATCTCACTCCAATGGAGCGAAGAATAGCGTCAAGTTCTTCGAATAAAATAGTAATTTCACCGCAACCGGCTCAAGTTCCTGGTCGTAGCCCTAGGGAGCCTAGCGAGCCATGTACTTTTATTCTTGCCAAACCTAGATTACTGCTCCCCAGTACAGCAAATGTCTTATCCCCCTCAAGTCACCAGACATCCCCGTCTACTTCCAACTTTAATGCTTCTCCAGTTGCCATAGCTAGTAATTCTGGTAGCCCTCCTAGAAATTTCGAAAAGCCTTCTACGTCAGGTAGACCAACAGCTTCGATACTCGATCAGAGTCCTCCCAAACCTTCTATTAAAGCACCCAATTCAGGTCGTCGAAAGGGTGGGATCCGGAACTCAACCGCGAGCATGCAGCCTTCCCAAACACTAACTAAGCCTTTACAACAGGAAGCTAACAAACATATAAGTTACCCTACTTATCACAAGTATCATACTGGGCCAGGCTTTCCACCGCTTAATCCTCATAGTTACCTTACCTCGCCCTCCAGCCTCTCTTTCCCGTCTTGGTTTTCCCAATTTCCCGGTACCTATCAGCAAACTCACCACGGCACGTATCCCTATGGCCCATCGATCTCACAGAGCTGTCTACCTGCAGCTTTCAGCTATCCCCCTCAGCTTTCTTATGTTAATTGTCCTGCTCCAGTCGATGGCTATTCTCCAAACTTCCAACCAAATTACCCACCTCCAAATTTTTATTACTAAATAAAGATAACCCTAGTTCGATTACTCAAGCTTCACTAGATATCATCCTGCTTAATGCAAGATCTGTTTTAAATAAGATGGCTCAGCTTAGAGCTATTGCGTTCGAGCTGAAGCCAGATGTTATATGCATTACAGAGTCGTGGACCCATCCAGTAATTTCTGATGCTTTACTCATAATAGACGAGTATGATTTCTACCGTCAAGACCGCCCTAGTAAACTTGGTGGTGGTTGTCTTCTCTATATTAAAGCTATTTTTAAGCATTTCCCCTTCAACCTAGATGCTGAGTCATTCTCGGGCAATTACTGCTTTGCATCCATTATCCTGTCTCCCCGTCAAAAGGCGATTATTGGATGCATTTATAGTCCACCTAACTCATCATCGGAAGATGATGAAAAGCTTTGCGAAATATTTAGGCTGATTTCGGAGTCCGCCTTTGATGCTAAAGTTATCGCAGGGGATTTCAACTTTCCCGAAATTGATTGGTCATTGAACTGTTGTCCATCCAGATTTCAGCCCTTCCTAGATACCATCAATTTTTCAAACTGGTCTCAGTTGGTCTGTTCCCCAACAAGGGATCAGCATATTTAAGATTTAATTTTCACTAATGATATTTTCCCCCTTTTTGTTGACTACAATCAGAACCCCTTCCCAAGTGACCATACTTTGATCCATTGTTGCCTTCCGCTTGCTTCTACGAAAAAGGCTAGCACCACTCGTACCTACCGTTCGTTTGACCTAGCTGATATTAATTTAATTAACAACTTTATGGACTCACTAGACTGGCAGGAGCTTTCCTCCACGAACAATGTAACAATTCTCGGTGACTTAATGACGGCAATTTCAAATAGCATTTTGGAATTTGTGCCGATCAAAATTGTTAAGCCTTATACTTCGAACCCCACCGTTCCTCATTTTCTTATGTCTAGACTGAAAAAATTGCAACGACAGTTGAAAGACCAGTCTACTAGTTCATTATCGGTGCACCTTAGAATCGCAGAGATTTTCGAATAAGCGTCAAAGATTCGTCTTTCACGTGACAAACATAGGGAATCTTGCGCACTCAGCGAGTTAAACTCTGCAAAATCGATTGCCCAACTGTTCCGCCGTCGGTCCTCCGCTAAACGAGGTCACGAAATCCCCCCTTTACTGAATGAAAATAAAAACTTTGTGCAAGATGAGTCTGAGAAGGCTGAACTGTTCAATGCGTTCTTTGCAAAACACCTTACGACAGAATCTGAACCGGTCCCGTCTTTTCAGCCATGCTCAGTCAATACTATCAGTACCATAGATTTCTCCATAGAAGTAATTCGTAAGCACATTATCCGTCTAAAAAACTCGCACTCCTCGGGAACTGACGGCCTTCCAAATTCACTTATCAAG
>JAYGXS010001161.1:0-15748 GCA_036362985.1 Ligula intestinalis
AGACAGTATGTGTAGCGTACATCATGCGATACAAGCTGCAATTAGTTAAGTTGCAAAAGTAATCATATCGTACTAATCGGGCTATGGATGCGCCACTGTGATTTCTCGTTACTAGAAACAATCCGGCCTTCAAAGAAGATATAATAATGGTTGCTTCCCACGTGGGTCTGTGAGGTCTGCCGAAAAAACCTCATTTAACGTCATTTTACTGAACAACAGAAAGATCCGCTTAGCGAAAGTTGCTGTTTAAGACATGTTTACACAAATTCCCACTCAGATGTATGTAGGAAACTAGCATCACCAGTACCTAGCTAGTTCTCGGACACTTACTAAACCACGAATACCTTCGGATTTTGTTTCAGGAAAACATGTCCCCTACAAGTATAACGTTAGCCAAATTGAAGTGAATTGAAGGTCGTGCACAGATCGGGGTCACGTTCAGCAGATTGTATATGTGATGAAATGTAAAGATTAGAATTTGAGCTGATTATTTGATAAACATTTAAGATTGTGTATTTTGTTCATTGAGTCAACCTTAAGTGCAAAACTAGAAAATAATTCAGTTCAGTGAGTATAATGGGAACAAATTTGCGCTGTTCGGTTGGCCATCGAAATATTGTATTCCTGTGACCTCACATTTAGCACAATTAAGCGAAATTTTAGCTGCCTTAGTCCAACGTAACTCAGGCAATGTACAAACAGAGGAAAAAAGTAGCAGTTCTCGTGAAGCCGCCTTGAAATTCATACTGGAAATTTGTGCTCTTCTGTAACATCCACACATAACATTGCGCGTAATTTGGATTAAGATAGATTATTTTCCAACGTGATTATACTTAATTTAGTCGTTAGTTTTTATGAACAAGCTTAACCTAAGTTTACACTGTAGTTAACCTAGTACGCCTGATTTACACTTCCTCTGCATTTTTTGATGCGCTAAAAAGCTGGTATTTCTAAACAACGTCATATTTCCATTCCTTGATGCGCTACTAAGTAAAAGGGCTGGTGGGAATTTTGAACGTAATTATATCGAAGAAAGATGTGGTCCAGGCAAAACGTCAATTTTGCTAGTTTCGTACCATTGCACTTCAAGCGTTATCTAGTACGATGTTTGACGCAAAGGGCGAAGAAGATTTGCTCGACTGATAGCATTTTAAAGGAGCGTAAGATTGTTGAGGGCGTGTTTCGACGAAATGGGTATCCCAGCCGATTTATCGCTCAGAACATGCCCGAAAGCCCGCCAAAGACCTCAGTGTTAACAACAGAGAAAAGCGAATATTCATCAGGGTCCCATTTCAAGGAGACGCACCAAGCGTAATTCTAAGGAGGCGCCTGACTAGAACTGTAGCAATTACCTTCCCAGCAGCCAACCTTCACATACTTTTCTCGACTAATCCCATCCTAAACAGAGAGGTCAAGGAACAACTGCCAGGCCAGACCACCTCTTTGTGCAAATATTAATTTATTTGCTCCTGTTGGGCAGGATATACTGGTTGCACGAGCCGGCGTTGTCCAAAGGAGAACCAGAACACATCCCAGCACGGTTAGGTAAAAACCAACTAAAGGGTATAACCGGTTCCATTCTATCGCATCACGTAGACTCAGACCACTGTGGGCTGCCAAATAAATCTTTCGGGTGATCTAAAATGTCTCCTCAAGCTATTAAAGATTTCCTAGACGGTGTCTGTTGCATATGGCATAATCGGCCACCATCAGGCTATGCCGAACGGCCCTGTGCGCCCAAAGGAACTTTGTTGGGGCGCCGCAGTTACCATGGGCAAATCGGCCAATCCAACGGCTAGCAGCTTATCACCTCGGCTGACTACCAATCCACCCAACGCTGATCAGATTGTGACCGCGATTCCTTCTTCCCCCTTCACTGACAAAAGCATTAGTTTATTTGTTTTCTGACCAGATAAATGAAATGGCCTTACGATAATTTACCGCAAAAATTTTGGTTCGCCAATTCATCTTCTGGAACGTCATGTTACTTGATAAATCGCTATATACCGCAATTTGAAGAACAAACATTACATAATTGCGATAAGACTTGAAAAAATGTGCTAGCCTGACAGAAAGTTTCTCATAAAAATCATTGGGTTTCAAGAGTTAGCCCACTTCCTGTTCTTTCGAATTTAGCTAGCCCTCTAGCAAATCGCAGAGGACTTGATTTAGACCTGATTTCCTGAACCAATATTGACAATCAAGCAGCAATTCTTAAACTTTGCACTTGATAAATGCCCCTTGTGTACCAAGACTAAACTTTAAGCAGCAAAATGTGAGGTTGACCTAATTCCTACTTTAATCAGCTCCTTGCAGATACATGTTCATTTGATAAATGCTCTATAGAGTACATGTGAACTTTCAATGTGAGATACATTGAGCACCCGTGCAGTGACCGTCTAGGTCCTAATTCCCGTCTGCAGAAAATGTAGTTAACCAAATGTATTTTACAATAGGTAGGTAGGCAGGTTGCATGCACTTAATCATGAACAGTACGCTTTAGCACTTACGTACCCCAGGCGCTTGATCACAAGACTTAACGTGCACAATATCTGAATCTTTATAAATCAGCAAGCGTTGTCGAAGATTTCACACAAAAACTGAAGGTAATTATTTTGCTGACGAAACGGCGAATCCCGTTACCGCGATTTCATCCTTGAGTACTTGCAACCTAATGCACACATGTGCCTATTGGCTTAAGTACATTTACTGCTTTTGAAGACTGCGCATCTGTGTAAAATAAACCAGGTCTTGGTAGGTCATAATTCACCAGCTTAACTCAGGAACCAGTCATGCACCGGAGCAAGTCTGACAAAACGGCACTGTACTCATTTGTGCTTCGCCGCAGTGGCATCGATCGACAAACCGCCTCAAATTATAACATGACTGCCACTGTCCACATCAATTTCTCTCCACGTAACCCTATATATATCACCCGGGGTATAATTCATGTTTAATTTCCTGAATGTTTTCTTACTCGCATTATTAGGCATCAAAGGCGCCTACCGCCTCGATACATGCCGTATTAAATCCAAAATAATAGATAATAAATTAAAAAGCAACGAAAACAAACGCATTTTTCCCTTCCAAATCAACCACCCTGCTGGTTACAAACGCAGTTGTGTCAGAAGCCTCTTCCGATGTGTTCAAACACACTGTAGCGAGGACAGGGGGAACCAAGAAGGGGTGAAGTACCTATATGCCCTTTTAAAAGCTAACGCTTATTTGAAGTCCTTCATCGGCAAGAGCCTGAATAATTTTTGCGTGCATCGGTCGAGCAAAGAAGAAAAGCCAACCCCTACGTTCAAAACGTTTCAGAGACGACTGCACGAATCCCAGAACCCTTTGGGATTGGAGTGGCACATGGACCATATTTTACAATCCGACAACAAACCATGAAGCCGAAAGACCGGCTGCCAGCAATAAAACAATCAGCTGTAGTCTACAGCATACCATGCAAAACACAGCCAGGCAAGGTATGTTCGGGAAACGGGTAAACGCCTGGGCACAAGATTGCACGAACATCAATTTGCAATAAATCGCAGGGACCAGGTTTCTTTTGTTTATGATTATGTGCAACAGCTTAACCCCAAATTCGCCTTGGAGAAAGCGAGGATGATTGGCAGGTCTAATTAGAAAATGTCTAGGCTAGTGCTGGAAAATTGGTCCTTTACTGGCACAATCAACAGTGCTATCGACTTGAACCTTGCCTACCGAACGCTTCACACAAGGCTCGGATCAAATCGGCCAGAGCCAGTAGTGCAAATAAGAGCGCAGGATCGAAAACTAATGCCCACGCAAAATGAAGGTGGGGGTCGGAGCTCACGCGATTAACATCAAACGTTGTCTCACCGTTAAAACCGCAAGGCAAAGAACAACCCACGTGAACAGCAGCGAGTGATTAGTTCATTGATTGAGGTGGGGCAGGCCGGCGAGCATCTTGTCTTACCTTAAAATACGCTGACCACAGAGAGGATGGTGGTCATGCAAGCCCACCAGAAGCCAACATCTGAGAGACCAACTATTCTCGGCTCAAAGTTCACACGTCCAAGACCAATGTAGTTTGAGGCAGACAGCAAGGCCGACTTACTCAAGAACACCAAAAACATTCTCACGAAGAAAGCGGGAAGGTTTTCGAAACGTCATTTCAAATATAATATGATCCATGAAATGGCCCCTCCTCTTCTTTTCCTTAACTTTGGAAGATGATGAACTCGATACTTAATTGTATATTTAAGGCCCAAGGATCCCTCTCATTAGGATCTTCGTATTGTGGTAAAGAAACACAAAGTTTGTTTTCGCAGACGAGCGAAAGCGGCTGCCACCTAGCCCAACTGCGTTTGAGTCATCCTATCCTCGACGGCCTTAAATTGCAAACCGCGTGATTAATTAACTCCCTTCGATTTTCTCCATCTTCACAATTTTTCCATTTCCAGATAAATCGGTAAACCAGTAGATTTTTAGAGCGCAAAATTCTAAGAACGTACCTTTTGTTACCGAGGTTAGACTTTGCAAGAGCCAGCGTGGTCAAATTTGGCGAAGCAATAATTTTTCTGCACAATGTGTGATCTTTCGTCAGTTAGACAATCAACCGTAGGTTTGGAAGCTGTTTAATTTCACAGATATATTTATGCTCAGGATTACCCTAAGTGACCCAACTCACGTAATGCTTTTATACAAATTGAATTTGTTAGCTCAGATTAGATTTTATTGTAATCGCTTCATCTTCTGATTATTCTGTGTGTTCGGAAAACGGTTAAGCAAGTAAGTGGATAGGTTTAATCAATTCTATATAGGAGAGGCAATCAAAACTCTGACGAAGTTGTAGGTTGCCAAATTATAAGGAAATTCCTCTGCTACTTAATTTGTCAGAGCCAAAAAGCAATCATCATCTCAGCCACTATACACGCAGCAGACGCAAATCCGGTTAGACGTGTGAATATATACAGGATCACCAGTCTGGAACGACAGCTTAGGTCGATGACAGCTGCACAAACGTGAGCAGCAAAACCCGAAGGGAGACACCTTGAGTGAGGTTAATTCTCCTCAAGGCGTCGATGATTGAGCATTCCTTTCATGCCTGGGCCCCTTACTCTGCATTGGGTTTAACCCTATTGACTATGACTGTCACTTACTATAAATACTGTGAGGTGCGGTACAACTCCCACATATGATGATAGAAGCCTGCACGGTTTTGAAACGCCGGGACAGTGAAACGATGGTTCCCGTTATCGCCTCTTATTCTCATTTATGCCCGGGACTCAGATTTTTGCTTATATGGTTTATGTACACTATACGGAAGAATCTATACACATTGCCACTGTTTTTGTTACAGTTTCCTGCTAATGTGACTGATGATGAATCCGCGGTAGATGTCGAAACGTCAGGCAAATATACTTATTGCCCTAGCGATTTATTCGTCTTTTTCTCAATTGTAAATTTATAAGAGAACTGTAGAAGGGGAAAGGATTTCATTTTTTACATCTCAAATATATCGTTACCATCACGATTAAGGCTAACACATAAATAAAGCTGATAATACAACGAGTTTTTTTTTAGGCAAATGATTCATAACAGCAAAAAATAACATTAAAGCCAGCCCAATTGCTTTGAAACCTCCATTAATTTATTAAATTCCATCCTTACCAATAGTCCGTCATTTATTAAATGCAGTTAATTTTCCTAGCGCATGAATTGTCATCCGAAATTTCAAATATGGTCTTGATTTAAATAGTATCGCAAGAAAAGTTGCAATCCTGATTATTGTTGAACATAATCTCGAAATAGGTAGTTCACAGCATGATGAATGGCTTTTTTGAGGTCACCCAAACAAGGCGCACTTGCAAAAATGGCAAACAAAGAAATCAACACCTTTCTGGTTAATTTTAAATGCCCGTTATTAAATCAAGCATACTTTTTTGAAAACATGGATCATCATACGATCTCTATAACTCAATCCGCAGAAAATTACGCATTCTTAGAACTTTGTACTTATAGAAAGGGCATCTTTCGATTTAAAAATGTCCCATATTTTTAGCTTAGATGGTCAAAGTTCTACACATACATAATGCGTCGTATTAACCGATTGATGACTGCTACCTACACGTTATGTCGAATGATATATGACCATTGTAAAATTATATGAGAACTGAAAGGCCTATACATGCAACCATAAGGAAGGATGTGGCTTACCTCAGGCAGATCAAGGTCAGAAAAAGGTCCAGTCATACTTGCTTCCAAATGATGCCAACCTTTTGCACTGACCCAATATACGCGGCTTCAAAATTCCTCATTCACTAAATCACACGTCCATTTGATGCAATCCGCGGGAGGGAATTACTTTTGACTCCGACAGCTGACGATTAATAATCTTGCTTAAGGAATCAAGTCAGTTAGTTGTTTACTGCTGGCAATGAAAGAACACAACAATCCCGAGGCCAGCCGAGGCAGAGGGATACCTTCTGGCCATCAAAGGTATCAGTCGACAAAAATAAAGACGTAGGAACAGGGCTTTATGATATGAAGGTGGACAGGCCTGTACCGTATATCATGGCTGAAGAAAGTGCCAATGCCGGTCCTTCTTGTATCGTTAGGCCTTGCTCCGTTGACAGCTGTGATATGTCCGTAACCACGGTTTGCTGCTTATGTGCACCCGAGGCCAGACGAAACGGCCGCAAACCAGCTTGTGTAGGACTGAACTGCAAAGCTAAAATAGCTTTTTGCGGGAAAATAAGCGTGATAGTAAAGGAATAGAGCATATACAGTGCGGTGAGTGCTTTTTTGGTACAAGCGGAAATTTGTTAAAGTTTGGCCATTACTTGCATATCGACGTAAAGGCATTAACAAAATCTAAGAAATAAAAATGAACATATTCGGCAAATTTAAAACTTAAAATAAATATAAGAACGCAAAATTTGTTTAAAAAATTGTTTCCTCCATAATTCCTGAATTCTGAACACGTAAAATAGCTATAAATTGGAAGATTTATTTTAAAAATTTGCTTAGTTGAAAAATTAAAGCAACCACATTCGTTATATAACATGAACTTTTCTTTAGTCAGAATATTTTGGACATATTACCGTTCGTGTATAAGAATTAATTGAATATCGTGGAATTAAGTCTGTCATCATTTTGCTCGTTTTTTGTGTCTTTGTTGATAAAATGAGCTTCTGCTTGATGTTTACATCAAAATATTTAAAACAAGATTAACCGTAAGAGAACTTATCGAGCATTTACTTTTCTTATTATAATGGATTACTGTTGGCATAAGTGAACTAATCCCGCGATCTGGTATAAGCTTGCGAATGCAGAAAGGACTGCTTATATGCATGGCCATTTTTAGAAATACTTATTATTCTTCCATCTACTCCGCTTCTGTTTCACATAAGCGGAACCTAAAGCTACCACAAAGTATATTTCTACATGACTTACTTTCAATAAGTCGTTCTAAAAAATACCTTCACGATGACATGTGCAGACACTTGGCATAAACGCTACGGTCAGCCATGCGCATTTAGCTAAACATCATATTTAAAGCTTTTATATTTTCTTGTTTCTGAAAACAAATTATTTTCTTTTAACTTGGCTTCACTTCCATTTGGGCAACATCGGACATAATTCTCCTGTTCGGGAAGGGATCAGTTTTGCAATTTTTCTACTTATCGTGGAATTTTCCATTGTGCATTTCATATTAATAAAAAGTTTCGTTCTGTTGTACCTTATGACATAGTTAATATATTCGATCTTAAAGTTACTCTTGATTTAGCCATAACTAGATCCTATTTCACTCCATAACTTTAACTGGCAGTGCAGTGTTCCAAACGAAAGCCTTTATAATTATTAATCCTCACTTAGTTGATCAAAACAACAAGTTTAAATATACACTAAGCTACCGAGTTAGATTTCGTCGTGAAAGTTGCACGCAGGATTTGCAATATTGTATGTAAGCTGGGATATGGTTCAGACGTTACAGGCAATGATGTCTATGCTAGTAGTCAGTTAGAAAACGGAAATATTTTCTGCAGCATGACAGTTTTCTAATCCAGGTCGATTTCGGGAGCTGGTCGCGATTGGACAATGAAGAGTCTTGGAAATGCGTTAGCAAACTCATTACATGATTCTTTTTGCGGTGAAATGCAATGCATTATCAAATTAACATGAATTGTTCCAGACTTTCTGCTTCTATTGCATGGCCCACAACTTAACATTTTCTAGATCCCTAGAGGGTGGCTTTTGACGCCAATGCAACCTTCAAAAGCAACTGGCGAATTCGACAATGAACAACTTTTCGCAGTAAGGGTGCCATGATTAGAGGGCGATAAAACAATGGGCGTATGAGGAAAGAGTGTAAAGCTGTGTCGGATAAAAATTAAGATCTACGTCTGGAGATTACTCCGGACGCGAATGGCTGAGCATTCAGCGGCACTGAGGAAGAAAGGCGCCAACTCTCAGGTTGCAGACCACTCAAGGCGACCCAGCCATATTTTTGAGTTTAAAGAGGCCAAAATCCTCGCGTTTACTCCAACGCGTTAACAAGCGCGTGAGCCACGTTTCAAAAGAACGTAAGGTCAAATAAGTCATGTGTGTGTGGCTGTGATGACATAAAACATAATTTGTTTCATTTAAGATAATGCTATGATACAGATCGGGGACTAACTTCACCCACCTGTGTAGAACAGCTTTGTGGAAAAAGGCAGAGTTGGATTTCTGCACTCGATTCTTGCAGGAATTTTGATATGGAAGGAAATTGAATCTCCAAATGCTACAATACTGGTGCAGTTTGCACACCTTTAGGTAAATGACATCTTGCTGCGTGGTTTAAGAGGAGTTATTCGAAATATTTCCACGTATGAATAATTTGCAACGTGAGTTGTAGCAATTATGCATTAATGATTACCATTTTGAGTTATTGATACGCTAGTTAAGAAAGGTTTCACTAAGGCGTAGGTTTTTTTAATGCAATCGGAGTTTAGAGCAAAGCTTCTCAGATGCGAATTTGTAGATTGCAAGAACAGCAGAATTTATTAGAGCCACAAATTTCAAGAGCGCTCATCAGCTGCTACCTGTCATTGCAAAACTTGAATAACGTGAGAGAAAATACAGAAAAATCGATAAAAGACATCAAGGTCACTAGAATTGGCCAACAGGCAATCAATAAAGTAGGAAAGTTAAACGCTGTGGGCAGCAAAAAAACGGTGTTAAAACGTCTAAGGCAAAAGTTGGGAAGGGGAATGTGTAAGCTGGGAGCCGGTGCTACCATGGCAGAGTTAGATTCACAACGTGCTCCAGTTGTTTACATAGGTCGTGTTTTGACTGTCGTAAAGATGCTGCCTCCAGGTAGCACAATGTATGAGTTTTTCGTGCCCGAACAAGTACGCGAAAGGGTGTTTTGGGGTCTACAAAATGGCCCACATCCAATAGATGTTCAATAATGGAAGAACGGAGAGTTCTATTCTCCTGTTTTAATCACCAACTCGGCAAGTGCTTCTTTGCTCTGGCTGCCAATTGCCTTTGGGTTCGCCTTATGTAATTGCGCCCACTAGCGCATGTAAATACATAAACCCAATTTGAAGTCGTGTACAATGGCAAGGCATCCTTGGCAATTGGAATCGGAAAGTTCTTGGTCGAGTAACAAAACGTGAACGCTGCAGCAAAGTACAGTAGTCGCCACAGACCATGCAATTTTCATAACTTTGTATAAGTTTGATCATTAGTCGAATACCAATGTGAATGTCCTTTGGAAGATTTAGAAATAATAATGAACTGCATCAGTTATATTAGGTATTTGAAAGAACTATAGGAATAAACAGTGTTATTAAAAAAAATAAAACTTTCTCGATAATCTTCTGGTTTTAGAGACGCAAAAAAGAGATGTTAAATAGAACAATAAATTTACATACTGTGTCCCCCATTATACTTTGCTGGTATGACTCAGTAAGCTTAGATGTAACACCAATTCATGTGAACCGCACTTAAATAAGGGTTAAGATTTCGGTCTTCTTAAAAGAAAGATGGGGGATTTTAATAAAGTGTTTGTTGAAATGCATTTTACCAATGATTAGGGTCATTCAGTTTACCGAAGGTATTCCGCAATTATAATGTGGTCACGTCGGAGATGTATATGGTCTGAATTTGCGGGAGAGTTTTATGCATTGATTTAGGTTGGAGTGAGAAATGCATGAATTAAAATTGCGTGTTTCGTAGATAGCGGCTGGCTCAATGTCCCACGAGAGCAAATATTCGTTGCATACTACCATGTACCTTAATATATTGTTTAAGCTATACCAGAAACAACGCGATACATGGGACGAGAGTATAGTAATTAAAACCACTATTTTAAAGCAAATTAAGCAAGTACTCAGAGCAGTCCGTCAAGTCTAGCTCTCGGCTTGCCATTAGACCTTAGCGAAGGATTGGCAGGGTTGAGCTGCTGGGCATTTTTCCAACGCTGTTAGTTGAAATAGAATTCGCTTATCTCCGAAAACCCTTACAATGAGACCTTTAAGTATGTATTGATTATCGCAATGGGAAACGCAACCGCAAGGATAAATGCACGGCAGTTGAAAAGCCATGCCCTAGATCAGGTAAAACCATATTCGGAAATTAGATACTGAGGGTAGCCAAACAAAATACCCGGGAAAGAATGAGATGGTCGGGCGAGCTTGAATAAGAGTAAAAGCTCTAGAAAGGGCTGTGTAAATTTTTTTAGAAAATCAGGCCAAGTCTTGAGTGCCTTTAGCAGCAAACAGACCAGACGCATGAGACTTTGATGAACAAATGGGAGACGCTGGTAACTTCAGGTTGTCACATCCGAGGAGAAAGAAACGTTAGGTGAGAATACTGTCAGTGTACGGCAGGTAATCAACTGTGACCCCCGAGGCAAGACGAGATGATCTAGTTGTGCGATGGACCAGTAAACACCCCATACATTTTTCAAATCACATCAACCCACACCGCAGGTTTTGAAGACAAAGCCTACAAGAGTGTAACGAGCAAATCCGGTGCCATGGAGTAACGACTAGATTAATAGATCTAAATCAGGGCTAATAAGCATCAAACATGCAAGACGCGGGTCTCAGCACGTGTAGAAAGCTAATGCCTATCTGAATTATAAACACTGCGTTAAAGTAGTATCCGTACCACATTTGCTTCAATAAACACGGTAAAGTCTGAACGCCAGGCAAAACCAACGTACATTTTGTCCATACTTTATGCATTAACCGTTTGGCACGGACATCCTCTATTAAAGCGCACATTTAAAAATTAGGCATTTCCTCCCAGAACTTGAGCTATTTGATTTTAGATCTTTGCCCTTATACTGAAGACCTGGTTTGCGGGTTCCATAAGGCATGCTTCTTAAAGCGTTCTGAAGTTCTTTTTTCGCAAAATACGCTAAGGCGATTTGTTTGGTTCTGAAAAATGAAGAAGCAGAGGAAATTCGTTTTAAATCTGGCAACCTACATATTTGTCAGAGTTTTGGTTGCCTATTCTTTTCCTTACTTAAACGTTTTCTGAACACACAGAATAATCAGAAGATGAAGCGATTACGGTCAAATATACGCTAAGCTAGCTGATCCGATTTGAATAACAACATTGCGCGGCTAGGATCACCTAGGGTTATCCCGAACATTACTGTATCTGTGAAAGTAAACAGCTTCCGAACCTAGGGTTGATTGTCTAACTGACGAAAGATCACACATTGTGCAGAAAAATTCTTGCTGAGCCAAATTTGACTGCGCTGGATCTTGCAAAGTCTAACCTCGGTAACAAAAGGTACGTTCTTAGAATTTTGCGCTCTATAAATCTACCGGTTTACCGATTTATCTGGAAATGGAAACAAATTGCGAAAATAGACACAATCGAGGGAGTTAAGTCATCAGGTGGATTGCAAGTTAAGGCAGTCGAGGACAGGATGACTCAAACGCAGTTGGGTTAGACGGCAGCAAATTTCGCGCGTTTGTGATAACAAAATTTGCGTTTTTTTACCACAATACGAACATGCGAATGAAAGGGACACTTGGGCCTTAAATATACAATTAAGTATCGAGTTCATCATCTTCCAAAGTTAGGGAGAAGAAGAGGGGCCATTTCATGGACCAAATCATATTTGAAATGACGTTTCGAAAACCTTCTCGCTTCCTTCGTGAGAGTGTTTTTGGTGTTCTTGAGTAAGCCAGCCTTGTTGTCAGCTTCAAACTAAATTGGTCTTGGACGTGTGAACTTTGAGCTGCCCGTTCGTTGCCTAGCATAGTTGGTCCCCCAGATGTTGGCTTCTGGTGGGCTTGCGTGACCACCGTCCTCTTTGTGGTCAGCGTATTTTTAGGAAAGACAATATGCTTGCCGGCATGCCCCACCTCAATCGATGAACAAATCACTCGCCGCTGTTCACGTGGGTTGTTCTTTGCCTTGTGGTTTTAACGGTGAGACATCGTTTGATGTTAATCGCGTGAGCTCCGACCCCCAACTTCATTGTCCGTGGGCATTGGCTTTCGATACTGCGTACTCATTTGCCTTACTGGCTCTGGCTGATTTGATCCGAGCCTTGTGTGAAGCGTTCGGTAGGCAAGGTTCAAGTCAATAGCTTTGTTGGTTGTGCCAGTGGAGGAACAACTTTCCAGCACTAGCCTTGACATTTTCTAATTGGTCCTGCCAATCACCCTCACTTTCTCCAAGGCGAATTCTTGGTTAAGCTGTTGCACATAACCATAAACTAAGGATACCTGGTCCCTATGATTGATTGCAAATTTATATTCGTGCAATCTTGTCCCCAGATGTTTACCCGTTTCCCAAACATACCTCGCCTGGCGGTTTTTTGCATGGTACGCTGTAGACTACAGCTGATTGTTCTATTGCTGGCAGCCGGTCTTTCGGCTTCATGGTTTGTTGTCGGATTGTAAAATATGTTCAATGTGCCAATCCAATCCCAAAGGGTTCTGAGATTTGTGCAGTCGTCTCTGAAACGTTTTGAACGTAGGGGTCGGCTTTTCTTCTTTGCTCGACCGATGCACGCAAAACTTCTTCAGGCACTAGCGGATGAAGGACTTCAGATAAGCGTTAGCTTTTAAAAGGGCATATAGGTACTTCACCCCTTCTTGGTTCCCCCTGTCGTCGCTACAGTGTGTTTGAACACATCGGAAGAGGCTTCTGACAAAACTGCGTTTGTACCCAGCAGGGTGGTTGATTTAGCATTAAAGAATGCGCCTGATATTCGTTGCCTTTCAATTTA
Source organism: Ligula intestinalis (assembly GCA_036362985.1). NCBI lineage: Eukaryota > Metazoa > Platyhelminthes > Cestoda > Diphyllobothriidea > Diphyllobothriidae > Ligula > Ligula intestinalis. The sequence goes on from JAYGXS010001161.1 coordinate 13,226, forward strand.
TTATCTAATATTTAGGACTTAATACGGCGTGTATCGAGGCCGTAGGCTACGTTGATGCCTAATAATGCGAGTAAGAAAACACTCAGGAAATTAAATATGAAATATACTCTGGGTGACATATATAGGGTTACGTGGAGAGAAATTGATGTGGAAAGTGGCAGTAGTGTTAGAATTTGAGGCGGCAAGTCAATCGATGCCGCTGTGGCAAAATGCACAGTGCCGTATTGTCAGACATGCTCCGGTGCATGACTGGTTCCTGCGTTAAGCTGGTAAATTATGACCTACAAAGACCTGGTTTATTTTACACAGATGCGCAGTCTTCAAAAGCAGTAAATGTACTTTAGCCAATAGGCACATGTGTGCATTAGGGTGCAAGTACTCAAGGATGAAATCGCGGTAACGGGATTCGCCGTTTCGTCAGAAAAATAATTGCTTTTACTTTTTGTGTGAAATCTTTGACAACGCTTGCTGATTTATAAAGATTCAGACATTGTGCACTTTTAGTCTTGTGATCAAGCGCCTGGTCTACGTAAGTGCTATAGCGAACTGTTCATGATTAAATTCATGCAACTTGCCTACTATTTTCAAAATAGGCCTGGTTGTCTAGCTTCTCTGCCGACGGGAATTGGGTTCTAGGGGTAAAAGCTCAGGTGCAATCCACATGTTTCAGATGTAAGGCTCACAAGTACTCTTAAGAGCATTTATTTTATGAAATTGCATCTAGAAGAAGCTGCTCAAAGTAGAAATTAGGTCAGTGTCGCATTTTGCTGCTTGCCATTTTGGCTTGGTACGCCAGTGGTCTTTACCAAGTGCAAAGTTTAACAACGGTTGCTTGATACCAGCTTAACGTTCACATTGTTCAGTAAAACAGATATAAAGGAAGTTTTCTGTGGTAAGCATTGAAACAAGAGAAATGTACAAATGCTTTACAGCGATTTGTATGATAGTAAAGTAAAATCGAACGTACAGTAAGTGGGCTTACTCATAAATTCCAATGATTTTTACGAGAAACATCCTGTCACGCAAACACCGTTCCAAGGTATTACTGTAAAAATGCAACGCTTGTTCTTCAAAATGGTGCATATAGTGATTTATCAAGTAATATAAAGTTACAAAAGATAAATTGCCGAACTTATGTTTGATTTCGATTAAGTCTCTCTGGTAAGTATATGAATTAACTACGCGGGTTGATAGACAAAAATAGTATGGTTAGCAGTAATTAGCAGTGAGGGAATCTGGGTCAAAATCTGATCAGCAATGGGGGGACTAATAGTCGGCGGAGGTGATAACCTGTTTGCTGTTTGATTAGCGGCTTTTGCTCATGGTAATTGCGGCGCCACGACAAAGTTCCTTTGGACGCACAGGTGTGGCCGCTTCTGCCGCAGTGACCAGACGCTGTTTTAATAAATTTCAAATAGCTTGAGGGTATCTCGTAGATCACTTGGAAGGCCTCTTTTGGCATCCAAACAGTTGTCTGACTCTACCAGGTGCGGTTTAACATTTCCTTACCATGCGAGAATGAGTTCCCATACGTTTTTTGGAAAAAAGGCAGCTCGTGCGACCAATAAATTCTGCCCAACCGGAGCAGGTAAATGATATACGAAATAAGCTAAAATCCGTGCGACTTTCATAACTTTGTAGAAGGCTGGCCATTACTCGAATAACAGTGTGAATGAATTTAAGGAAAACTTAAAAGTAATCATGCACAACATTGGACACATTTAAAATTAAATGAAGTGTTAGAAATGCTAAAGTTTATTAAGAAAAACAAAGTTTTCCCGATAATCACCTATGCTCAGGAGACGTAAAAATTTGCTGCAATTTTTAATAATAAATTTAAATATTTTAAGTTAAGCGAACGAACGTTTTCGATTAATTCATCATCAGGCAATACAGTAATATAAGGGAGGGTAGAGTTCACGAAAGTTTTAGGCAAACCAATCAGTAGTAACAAGGGGGAGAGAGGGGGGAGAAATTAAGACTAATTAAGACTAGAATCTGATCCCCTTGATCCCCCTTGATCCTTTTACACCTCTCCCCCCTCTCTCCCCCTTGTTACTACTGATTGGTTTGCCTAAAACTTTCGTTAACTCTACCCTCCCTTATATTACTGTATTGCCTGATGATGAATTAATCGAAAACGTTCGTTCGCTTAACTTGACTTCCTCAATGCTTACATGGGTATCATCGCTGAACTTAAATATTTTATTTAAGAGTTTACGTAACCACTTTCTTCATATAAAAAAGAACTTTTATTTAGTCAATTTTCGTCCAGATTGCCATTAATGGATAACTATTTTTTGAATATCGTCGACTAGAGTCTAACATAATTTACTTCTTTTTCAGTATCTTCATTGATATATTGATAAATTGCGCTTGTGTTCGACATTAATATAAAAACCTTCAAACTAAGATATATACATATATCAGAAAGTAGGGTATGACAGCATCTGGGGGTAACTTGAAACAGAACTGTTTCGGGCTTATTAGCCTACATCAGCCAAGCATAACCCTGAACACCAG